>JAJOZX010001429.1:0-160000 GCA_023014485.1 Bathynomus jamesi | reverse complement strand
CAATACATGGATAATATATATATATATATATATATATATATATATATATATATATATATATATATATATATATAATATGATGAATAAAACCACGAAGGGAAAAGAAACACAAAGGGGTGCTCAAGCGCTTTCGTCTAATGACATCCTCAGGAACACTGGAGTGAAAGGACAGATCAAGGCAATATATAGGTTACAAAAATAAACATACATACATATACATATTACATATATATACATATATATATATATATATATATATTATATATATATATATATATACATATACACATATACATATATATACATATATATAGTAAGCACAGAAAAAATTGTGGGAGGAGCAAACAACATTTGTATGGGAAATTGACACTTTTAGCACTTCGGCTGACATTCAATATAAATTCAAATGGCTTGTTTATGAAACAGGTCACAAAAGAATAAAGAAATAAAAATAAATATAAATATAAATTGAGAAAAAATTAATTACAAAATAGTGCCTTGTTTCTTACTAATTGTCTGGAGGAGCAGGTCCTTCCCAAGTCCCTCCTTCCGATTCGCCTCAGACAAATGGACGACCATCCGTTCAACAACTTTAGCAGAGTAATTTTAAAGAAACATATTGAAGTCACCAGACAAAATGAGTGGTCCACCTTCAAAAATTTAGGCATTGCCAAACGTAATGTTTTGACTGTTATTCCCCAACCGTGGATCCAACCTTTGTTTGATGAAATTTACAACGAGTTGCGTCGGAGAACTTCTTCACTTCGAAACATTTTGGATCGCAAAATTAAAAGTCTCATTCGAAATAGTCAGTGGAGTAAAAAAGCAAGCTCAAAGTGTGTTTTGAACCTTTCTTCGAAAAACATTAGTGACGATGCAAAAAGTGCCCTTGGATTTGGTATGTCCTTTTATATTGTTAAAAAACCTACTGCTTTACAAATTTGTCATAGTCTTGCTTGTTTTGAAAAACAGTGTAACCTTCCTCAGTTTTTGGTTAACATAGTTAAAGGCCTTGTCTATGGTGCTGCGAATATTTCTTACGAAGATAACTTTCCTAAACGTTTCCGCAATAGCCTTTCACAATTAAAAAAAGATAGTGAGCTCCATATTACTAAAGCAGACAAGGCTAACACCTTAGTCATTATGGACAAAGTGGATTACATTGGAAAGATGAATGAGCTGCTTCAGGACCCCGCCACATACGTGAAACTTAGGAAGAACCCGCAGGATGATGTCATCAAATCATTCAATAGTGGCTTGAAACGCATTCTCAAAGATCATAAGGACTTAATTCCCCTTTTTTTGTCCACTTCACCTGCTCTGCCTTACCTTTATGGTCTTATTAAAACCCACAAACCGGGTAACCCTATGCGCCCTATTATTAGCTCGGTGGGCTCTATTACCTATAAACTCTCCAAATGGCTTGTTAATGTTTTGTCCCCCATTCTTGGAACTGTCTCGGATTCACACGTAAAAAATTCCATGGATCTCACTGAAAAAATGAATAATGTTCGCATTAATACCAACGATAGATTGATCAGTTTCGACGTTTGTTCATTGTTCACAAAAGTGCCGATTGATGATATGCTTGACTTTCTCGCCCGAGAATTACATAACTATGATTTACCATTACCTGCACACACTGTTTTGGAACTTATTAAGCTTTGTATCAAGGATTGTAAATTCACTTTCAATGGCGAGCATTATCAACAAGTTTTTGGGATGGCCATGGGCAACCCTTTGTCGCCCCTTCTCTCCAATATTTATATGGAGTTTTTTGAAATTACTTACATTCCGAGAATCCTGGGGGTTGGCATCCCTTGGTTGCGGTACGTCGACGATATTTTGTGTATCTGGCCCATGAATCGTGACCTGGATGACTTCCTCCTTCAGTTAAATGACCAAGTCCCCTCCATTAAATTTACTTTAGAAGTGGAACAAGACAACTCAATCCCGTTTTTGGATGTGCGTGTTCATAGGGATAGCCCGGGTTTTAAGTTTAGTATCTATCGGAAAAAAACAAACAATTTGTCCTACGTACACTTTTACTCTGGACATGACACCCCTATTAAAAAGGCCATATTTTCCTCAATGTTTCTCCGCGCTCTTAGGATCGCCAGTCCGGAATACATCGATGCCGAATTGGAAAATATCAACGGTATTGGAAGTGAGTTGTGTTACCCATCTGCGTTCATGGAATCTTGTCTTAATAAGGCTAAACGAACCTTCTATCGTGTGAATAATAACACTCGCACCTTGTCAAAGAATATTTTAGTACTTCCATTTTTCCCGGGCTTCTTAGGCATTGCTAATGTACTTAAACTTTTGGATATCAGTGTAGTTTTTTCATATAACAATATTGTGAAAAACATCATAGTAAAAAATAGCCCTACCAATAATTTAGGCATTATCTATAAAATTGGGTGTAAGCAATGTGATTCCTTTTACATAGGTCAGACGGGAAAGGATTTGCAAACGCGTGTAAAACAGCATCAATATTCCGTTAGAACGGGACAGTTGTCCAGTGCCCTTTTTGTCCATTTGTCAGAGTTATCCCATTGTATTGATTGGAATAATGCTTCAGTTTTGTTTCACTCTAGCAACATTGTTAATAGAAATATTCTTGAGTCGGCTATAATTCAACTTACAAATAACCTTAACATGAGTAAAGGTCTGTTTCAACTCGATCCCGTTGCTCTGAATTCCTTCAGAATGGATTTAAACAAAAAGGGCAGGTTGTTAAATCTTTGGTAAAAATTTGTTTTTGTCTTTGTTTCCTTATAAATCTGTAGGTTTCTCTTACAATTTTATTTTTCAATTTTTTGCTGTATGCGTGTATGTGTATGTATGTATGTGTATGTGAGTATGTGTGTGGTCATTGCAGTTAAATGTGTGTGTATGTATATGTGTGTATATGTATGTATGTATGTATGTATGTGTGTATATGTATGTATGTATGTATGTGTATATATATGTGTATATATATATATATATATGTATATATGTGTATGTACCTTACCTTACCTTACAACCTCACAAAGGTTCTGCGCGATGATTTCTCATTTCGCGAAGGTCAAGCTTGTATGTGTATATATATATATATATGTGTGTGTGTGTGTGTGTTTGTATATATGTGTATATGTATATATATTTGGTTATGCGGGTATACATGTGTAGTGTATTATTTGTAATTTTTTCAATTTATATTTATTTTTATTTCTTTATTCTTTTGCGACCTACCGTTTTTTCAGACAATAATTATAAAAACAAATCTTTGGTAATTTTTTCCCTTATGCATATATATATATATATATTCTGTATATATTGCGTTTATATTTCGTATATATACCGTATATATGTTGTATATATTTTTATGGTTCTTTATATATCATCTAGGCATCATTTTGTTTTCCAATTTATATTTACTTGTACTTTTTTATTCGTTTGTGACTATAATATGCATGATTCAGACAATAACTAAAAAACCTTGGTAATTTTTCCCTTATAAATTGGTGTGCCTCTCTTAAAATTTATTTTTCAATTTATTATTATTATTTTTTATTTTTTATTTTTAATTTTTTTTTGGTTTATTTCTTTATTTCTTTGTGACATATATATCAATTTGGCATCATCTATTAAATTGATTGTAAACTTCCCTTTTGAGCTTGAATTTGTAGACTCCACTTACAATTTTTGTTTTTTATCTGTTGGTTTATTTCTTTATGGTTATTTAGGCTGTGACATATATATCACTAAGGCACTTTTTATATTTATATTTATTTTTATTTCTTTATTCTTTTGTGACCTGTTCCATAAACAAGCCATTTGAATTTATATTGAAGGTCGGCCAAAGTGCTAAAAGTGTCATTTTCCCATACAAATGTGTTTATCCTCCCACAATTTTTCTTTACTTACTATATATATGTATATGTGTATGTGTGTGTGTATGTATATATATATATATATATATATATATATATATATATATATATATATTGTGGTTTTTTATTTGTCGGTTTATTTCTTTATGGTTATTTAGGCTGTGACATATATATCACTAAGGCACTATTTTGTAATTAATTTTTTCTCAATTTATATTTATATTTATTTTTATTTCTTTATTCTTTTGTGACCTGTTTCATAAACAAGCCATTTGAATTTATATTGAATGTCGGCTGAAGTGCTAAAAGTGTCAATCTCCCATACAAATGTTTGCTCCTCCCACAATTTTTTCTATGCTTACTATATATATGTATATATATATGTATATGTGTATATGTATATATATATATATGTATATATATATGAATATGTATGTATGTATGTTTATTTTTGTAACCTATATATTGCCTTGATCTGTCCTTTCACTCCAGTGTTCCTGAGGATGTCATTAGACGAAAGCGCTTGAGCACCCCTTTGTGTTTCTTTTCCCTTCGTGGTTTTATTCATCATAAATATTTTTCACGTGTCACTTTCGTGAAATAATTTTCATATATATATATATATATATATATATATATATATATATATATTATACACATTAGGGTGGCCCAAAAAAGTGAAAGTTGAAAATATGTTTCTCCACAAAGCCATCCGTGTTCCATACCAAAATGTGAGAACTCATGCCAAAAATTAGACAGATCATACAATATTTAGAGGTCGCGACCAGTTCCTATATTTTTAGGATTTGAAACAAAAATACAATATCAATGTTTATTTCAAAATTTAAACTTAACAGCACAGAGCACATGTTATGCAAAAAATATATTAGAACACACATGTCATAGCAGTTAATACGACTGCACTAAATCCTTGTATATCAAAGAAACAACGTCACACCCGTTACTTTTTCTTCGTCAAAGCCAACTTCGTCGGAACTGGCAATCTTTTTCGGTGGCTGGCGACGAGTCGCAGTAGGTATTGTTTCTGGGTCTCGTCTTTCGTCAGCGCGGTATTGTAGGACTGAATAAGAGCGACTTCTCGTTCGGCACAGTCGTTGACGACCTTGAGGAGCCTGCACTTAGCCTTAAGTAACTAGTAAATGGGGTTTGTCAGCCAGAGGGAGGGAGGTTTTGACAAGAATGTCTTGGCTTCATCTTGTCCTTTCATGGAGAGTATATCGAATATCTTCAAAGACCGGCTCGTGATGTACGACGCCAATGAAGAACGATGATCGAACACAGTCCCGTCCAGACGTCTCAAGAGTTTTTGGTTTGAGGGACGTAAGAAGTTGTCAACCATAGCTGCTTTGGTGATCTCGTCGACGCGATCGTCGAAGAGGGCGAGAGGAGCGAGGTGCTCAGAGAAGTACCACAAATGGCGATAGAAGGCCTTAACAGCCGCCTCCCTGATGGCACGGTCAGGATAGTCATGGAGGAGAGCAATTAGGTTTAAGTCGTTGAGGGAGGCCCTCTCTGGGAGAGGGGCCTCGTGCCAGTAGCGAGCGTAAATAAGAGAAATGAAGAGGCAAATCTTTGTGACGCCAGCTGTCTCGTGGGCCGTCAACTTAATCTGGCTCCTGAAAAGGAAGATCTTCAGCGAATATATTGCCTTAGCCATCCACCACGTGTTGTGCATAGCGCCTGGCGCACAAAAGGACGGTTCTCCGTCGGAGGATTCCCCTAGGAATATATGACAGAGCTGAAGCAACTCTCCATAGTCATCCCGTGGGAGCTGGCTCTTGACTGCCTCCGAGTAAAATGACATCATCTCTCGTAGGCCATCCGGCATGCCAACGAAGAGCTCGTCTCCATCAGAACGGAAATCAACTATATTAATATCAGGCCAGGTCTTTTGGAAGCGTTTGAAGATTCCCACTTCAGGCCCACCGGTTGGTGTCAGAGCGACAGAAAATACGGCAGACAACATTACCTCGAACACGTGATGACGGCACGCGATCCAGATGAGCTCCTTGTCCAGAGCCTTCTCAATTAGGGTGCACGCGCCCATATTCAGCCCAGTATTGGTTGACGTCGTGTCGAAGACTAGTCCCTGGATCATGGGTTTGAGGTTCCATTCCTCCAGCGTTTGGACACATGCATTGCACTGCTCCTCTCCCGTGCCGCGGTCGATCTTAGGGACGGCAAGAAGTTGCTCTGTTTCACCACCAGTCACCAAGATGGCGACGCGATCCACAAGCTTTTTATTGCCGGCGATATCTGGAAGCAGTTTACCGTCCCAGTGGAGAAGCAGTCGGCTGTCTGGCGAGAAAACAGCCTGTTGAGCAGTTGCTACCGCCTCACGAGTGGTGACCCGCGCTCGCTGAATGGTGTTCCGGGATAGCGCCACAGACTCCAGGCCATGACCGAACGCTTGCGTGACGGCTCCTACGACGAACATGGCAGCGCGGTCAGGAAGTTTCACTCGGTCGAGCGCGGCGGCTGCTTCCTTGGTCACAATGGTCTGCTTCGATTTCTTATTCCTTGGCTGATCTTGACTGGATGTTGACGGAGCTTGGAAATCATCTTCGGATTCAGTCGATGTGGATGAGCTACAGATGTCAGCATGGCGGAACTAGACGGAACAGCCGTATTCGCCTGTTGGGCGCTCAACATGCTTTTTTCCTTTCGAGCACTGGCCTGATCACTCCTGAGTAGGCTGACCATACGTACCGTTTTGAACGGGACAGTACCGTTTTGTATGGGTTTTTGTATGGGTTCTGTCACTGAAGAATAATTGTAAGCTCAATATGTTTATGTACTTACTTTTTCATGAATACAGAATATTACATAACCCCCGTCCCTTTTTTGCCATCCCAATGTCCCGTTTTTGTCTCAAGGAAATATGGTCAGCCTACTCCTGAGGCGCTTGCGAGTCTCCTTGTTCGTCAAGGTCTTGTCGATCCTGGACATACTCACGCTCGAGGGATCCTGCTGTTGCATCCGCAGGAACTGTTTGTCTTCTTCGTCCGTCATAATACTGAGGGCGTCTTTTCGTGAGATGACAAATAGTTTGGTGAGATTCTCCTTGAATTTTCTTTCCTTGATTCGGCACCCGTCTTTCGGTTTCAATCGGTTTTTCTTCAACCCACAATATTCTTCATAGAGCTTCCGAAGCTTGCGCACGCCGGAGTCCACCCGCTGGGTCGAAATTCGTACCTTGTCCCAGATTGTCAGCGCTCTGTCTATGGTGGCCTTAGCACTGTCACCGATTGTTGATCCCTTCTGGTGGTGAAACATGAAGTTCCTGAGAATAGCCCCGTTTGTTGGCAGGCCAGATCCCAAGATGTCCGGGTCCGGCTTACCCAGGAGCCAAACTTTCGGACTGCTCCTTGTCGTTGTCATGGTCTTGGCCTGTGGAATGGAAGATAAATTGGAAATAGAGTTAAAGAACCTATACATATGTTTTATGTAGAATATAAAAACAAACAATTTAACAATTTTAATAAATTTTATAAATTTTAAATTTTTTTTAATTTTTAACAATTTAATAAACAATCATTGTTCAAATTGCTTATCAAGGTCAGTGCAGTAAATGAATGACAAAAAACTAAGCATAGTGTCCGCCACTCACTGGTGAAAAGTTTAACTTGCCTTATTGGTGTGATTCACTGCGCGGCGTAACCCAGATGGCAGGAACACAACAAAAACACATCTACACCTGCCGAGACTTGGCGACCAACTGAGCTAGTGGGAAGAGTGCATTGCTATCAAATAGTGATTCTTTGGATATAGGTTTACAGTCTACAGTGCCGTTGCTCGGCAAATATTTATTGTAAAACATAATGGTGATCCAAAATTACTGAAATCACGGAATTTAGATATTTTTACCTTGAGGTCGCGACCTCTAAATATTGGCCGATCTTCCTGATTTTTTGCATGAAGGCTTCTTTTGTGATATGGAACAGGAATAGCCTTGTGGAGAATAGCAATTCAAACTTTTATTTTTTCAGTTAATTTTTGGGCCACCCTAAATTATACATACATCAAAATATACGCGCTTTATGTTAAACTGCTCTTAAATAAAATACTAAACTCGTATGTGAAGTTTTAAGACATGTACTACAAAATAAATACAATTTAACATTAGTTCACCACTCAAAGTATGTGGATATCTATATTCAATATAAAGGGCTTTCAGATCATTTAACACTATTTTTGTACCCACTTTACAATTGGTTGGCAAGTTATCACGCTCTTTAAACACGGATAGAATACATTCAAAAGCACGCACAAACGAGGGTTTATTCTTTCCAATCCGTGCTTTTCAACCGTGAACTCTTCTTCACAACGCATATCGACAATTGAAATGATCTTCTAAATCGTGCTGACAACTGACCATTATACATATAAAGACATAGTTCTTCAGGGCAGAATGTATATCGGTGTAGGTGAGCTCAGCCCTGTACCGCTCAAGTCCTTTGTACCAAAGTTCAAGATATTTCGAAGAGTCTATACCTTTTAAATACGCATCCAGTTCCAATCCATTCTCGCCTTGTTCGGTCCTACACTCGGTAAAACCGTCGAGCAGGGCCGTGTACGCGTATTCAAGAACCGTGTCAAAATAAAGCATATCGGCAACACGCGCGTCTAATATAGGCTTTAGCTTGCGGAAACCGACGACTTCAAACATTCTGTCGAGAATGAAACGGTTTCGCGTGGGGATAAGGACGTTATTGTCAGCTGCATTCTTCCACATCAACCGTATATCAATGCACGGCTGGTCTCGTTTTATACACAACGTACAAATAATAGCGTGTGAGGGTGCATCACTAATCTGCTCTATTTTTGTGCCTACACCTGCAGGTATTTTATGGCGGTCCTCGCCCGACTTCTCAACTGCCACGAAGATTCTCTTCATCTCCTTAACACTTAAATAAATAGCGTTCCGTTTACCAGAGTTTGATTGTCTACACATCGTTTCAAGTACATAATTAATAGCGCCGGTTTTATGCCTGAACACACGCACTGACTTCGTCACGGACACATCGTATACGGCAATGAGGATACTGCTCAACGGAAGCTCCATCGTATATTGGTTTTCTATTGTGAGGAGCGCACGTTCAGTTGGGTCAAGCTCTGAGGTGACTATGAGCAGCCGGTGCGCGGTTTGGCTGGGCGGGAGTTGTGGGGGGATGAGTCACACGGGCGCGTCATACCAAGCGTTAGTGATTCATGCACGGGGTTGTTCCAACATGAAAGAATCATATGAACATTTGTAACCCATTATACTGGACATTCGTTTAGAGAATTTTTCCGATACATGAAGTAATAACGGCTTTAATGTTTTATCGGAACGCGCACCATACATCTTCGTTCATTTTCTCCACACATTTTATTAACAATCCGGCGCTTTATTTGAGAGAAACATGTGTCCATATCTGTCCTTTTTGCTTAACAAGCGATACTCATCCCTAAACTCTATTAAAAACTCGCACAAACCTTTAGATACAACCTCACGGCGTACCTCATCATGATATATATGTGAACGTAATGATAAAAATATTTTAGGTTATCCATAGTTACAAGCTTTATATGCTCAGCCACAGGGAATGCGTACTCCGTGTGATGTAACATGACATAATACCGCTTGTCAACCATTCGTCAACAAGGTTCACAACCCACACCCGTTGTTTCTCTTCTGCACGTGATACTTCTTCCACTTCGCGGTGTATGTGCGCCTTTACGCAGTTTAGTTCTATGACGTAGTCCATTACATCGTTTGGGCCACAAAAGCCCGCAATGCTCTCGCCAGAATATCCATAGAGTATTTGGACCTCCTGCTTCTCACGCTTCGCGAGGTTCGATGTGGCCTTAAAAGCCTCAAAGGAAGGAGGACTAGGGATTCTTTGAGTGTTCAGCACATCTGTAGACTTTATCGAATAACACTTCATGAATGTCGAGCACACAATATCAAAGGTCGCCATCACTATTTTCCGTCTATGTGAGAATTCTTCAACAGGTAAAATACACGTCTGGGATCCATGGTTTGTTGAGGTGAACTGAACACGCAGAGTAGAGATATGACCAGCTAGTAGCAGGAGTCACGTAACCTCTTTGATTGGGTTGCGCCATACAGTGGGCGATGCTTAGCTTTTTTCCCGTACACACACACACACACACACACAAAGGAGAAAATGAAACTCTAATTGAAACATGATTCATTTTAAATAGAAAAATAAATAAACATATCGTCAACAAGTAAATAGTCTCTAATTCATGGTATATATTCAAATACACGTAATAAATAAACAAACATATCGTCAACAAGTAAATATACGCCAACATATCAGCAATATTCACCCCTCGCGGTATCCAAAGGGAACAGTATTGTAGGTGCCAGGCACCTGGTAGCGTTTCCTATATGTGTTACAGCACACTTTCGTCCCCCTAAGTTCCTTCACGCCCTCGCAGTTTCTGTGCCCGAAAATTATGAGTCCCTACAGTCAGTTAGGGTGGCTGCTCACCCTCATCTTCTAATCTCACTAGCTCATTTAGCAAATGAAAGTTAACGATCCGCCGGTTCGCCTGGTTAAGCGTGATGTCTTTCGCCTTCACGATATATCTCACTTCCTCTCCCACCCTCAACCGTACTCCGTACGTTTTTGGACCTGTTGAGACAAAAAAATCAGTGTAGGCACTATCTCCATACTCATCCTTGTGTAAAGCTGGCTACAGGTATGTTTGTAACACGTGATGTGTCTGTAGCCAATTCGGTTCTGTTGTAGTTTATTATGTACGTATTACTCACATTCACGATCTCCATGACCTCTTTATCGGGAGCGTTGGCGTAATCCCACACCTCGTTATAACTTTGGGCTAGATGAACGTTCCCCTTGTCTGTATTCTGAGCATATTTCCTCCAAAGAGTATTTAGGCACAACTTTGCACTAAAGCGCTTGCTTGGTTTCTTTACAATTTGGGCCCATTCAAGGTGTATCCCTTCACGATCGCGATAGCGCTGAACATACGCCGATTTTTCATTTTCGGTCTCAACTCCTCGCGGGTACCCTAATGCTTCTACCTTATCCTTTGAGAAAGTGTTTATATATGGTGTGAAAAGGTTGAGTAGCTTCTGAAACCTCCACATCTCATATATCTTCAATATTCTGTAACCATGGCGAACGGCTAGGGACAGCTCAGGACTTGTATATACTCCTCTGATCTTCCGCTGGTTGGATGTGTGATTACAGGCTTCATTGTTCTTCTCTGTGCACTTCACGCACAGGGGAAACATAAGTTTGTGGTTTATAACGACGGGTAAGATCGGCATCCATAAGTCGGGGGGGGGAGCACTTCTACGAAAGAAAAGCAGAAATAGTTCTCGGTCAAATTAGCTGAGAACTCTTCGATGGTAGGCAGGGCGGGACCCACCAGTTTTTCAGGTGCTTCTACAGGGTACGGATTGTTCTTCATCACGTAGGGGTATAAAGAACAGAAGTCGAAGTAATGGAGTTTCACGCCCTCCGCAGGTGGAAAGTATAGTTTGAAAGGGTTTGTACTCCCGCCGAACAAGCTACAATCGCATTTGAGAGGATCCAACACCATTGAACGTTTGATGGTGTTTATTTCTTCGTAGTACTGGCCATCTGTCTCCATCCGTGCATCTTCGTGCTCCGACATGACCTTGTGAGCAGCGGCGTACTAAGGGGGGTGCGAGGGGGTCGGTCTGCCCCGGGTGACAGCCAGGAAGGGGGTGCCATCGGGAGAGTTGAAATACCAGTACAAGTTTTCAAACCAAATGAAAAATTCGCCAAAGTAAGAAAAAAATTTAAAAATGTTCAAACTATTACAACAGCTTAATGTTAATTTCCACTATAAAATAAATTTTTATTTTTATTGGCAATACAAAATTTACAAACGAAAAATTGAATATTTGATAAAAATTACATCGAAAGGCGAACGTTTGTTGACGTTTTAGTCATCAGTTTGTTGAGCATAGCCAGCTGGCTGCAACTGACATTCCAAGTTTTGTTCACTTGACACTGTGACTCCACATACGTGAGGTATGTTTCATTAAATAATTATGATAAAGCATAAAGTGCTGGTGTTTATAACAATATCATGGTACTTATACGTGTCCAGTAATTTTTGACAATGTGGTATCATAGTGATGTTTAAGTGTTTATAAATGCATCGTCGTGATGTTATAATAAAAAAAAAAAAAAAAAAAATAATAATAATAATAATAATAATAATAATAATAGTAATAATAATAATAATCACAGACAATTTGTTCAGTTAATGTATTTCAAGTCATAATAGTTCATGCTTGCTATGTATGTTCATGCTTTATATCTTTTGATTTTAAAATTTTGCAGAAAACATTCACTATGAAGCGAAATCGACCCAGTGGATTCCAACAAAGAAAAATGAAGAAGGCAATAGAAGAGGTGGCTCAGGCAATGTCCGGATCAATTTTGAAGTATGTGACGCCTTCAACATCAAGTGCAATAGGAGAAAGTCCTGAAGATATTCAGCCTGGTGAATCTGAAGGGCAAATACAAGAAGCATCTTCACAAGAGGATTCAAATGAAAGAGAGCAAGGATTGGAGGATGGCAATTCATCTTCTAAAAGCAGTGAAACTGATGAAGAGGAAGGAGACGCCAGCAGAAGTCCACACCAACAGGAGGAAGACTCTGATGAAGAAGAGGAGACGGATAGATTTTCAATTTATTCTGATGTCGCTGCTTGGCCAATCCGGTTCCAAATGACTTGAGAATTGATCTTATTAAGAGGGGAAGTGAACCTTCCAAAATAGGGATGGACCTTTCAGTGCAGTTGAAAGACAAGGAGAGAAATCCAAAGGGAAGGGTCGACAGCTGACCACTGCATGGTTCTATAAGGCTCTGCCAAATGGCGAGAAAGTTTTGAGAACATGGATGGTTTACTCTCCATCAAAAGAAAGTTTGTTTTGTTTTTGCTGCAGACTGTTTGCTCTTGATGACAAAGGAATTGTAACATCCAGCTTTGTCACTGGATTTTAAGCATGGTGGAAGCTAAACCCAAAGGTGTCTGACCATGAGGCTTCTGAGCAGCATCTCTCATGCCTGGAGAAATGGAAGACCTTGGGAGCAGAGTTGAAGCTTCAAAAAACCATTGATCAAGTTCATCAAGCAACAATGGACAAGGAGAGAAAGAAATGGAAGGATATTTTACATCGCCTCTTGGACGTAACCTTGTTTCTGGCTCACCAGAATCTTCATTTTCGTGGTCACAAAGAGGACATGTCATCAGCAAACAAAGGAAACTTCATGGAATTGGTAGAGTTGCTGTCAAATTATGATCCAGTTTTGAAAGAACATTTGTAAGGATGAAGCATTCTATTCCAGGATGCCAGGAGAGATGGCAAAGGATGCTGGTCTCACATTGTCTTGATCGCTTTCATCAAGAATTGGAGATTCGCTCTAAGGCAATGGATCAAATTCTGTCAATCTTCGCTGTTATTCAGCCAAACACTTTGGTTGTTGCAACAGAAGAACTTCGGAAGTATATTCCAAATTTGACTCAGATTTTCGATGAATTCTCTAATGAAAATATCAGTGTGGAAATTGGACGACTTCGGAGGCATTTGGAAGCTGCCAAAATCAGCGTTGAAGAGGCAAAGAAATGGACAGCATTGTAGTTTCTGGAGTTTATTGTGAAATGGGATTTTTGTGAATCTTTGCCAAGCTTGTCACTGTATTTGAGATTCTTTTTGACTGTGTGTCTATTGCTTCATGTGAAAGAAGTTTTTCCAAATTGAAATTGATAAAAAACTTCTTTCGCTCGACCATGAGTCAGACAAGAGTAATAAATCTGGCTTTACTTTCAATTGAACTTGAATATGCAAAGAAGGTGAATTTTGATGAGGTCATTGATCAATTTGCAGAAATTAAGGCTCGAAAGCAGAGACTGTGAATCCTCTCTATTTACCTTTGAAGAATAGGCTGAGCGTTGAGACTGGATTTCCTGTGTTTTTTGTATAAAATAAAATGCAGTATTACCTGTTCACTGAATTTTTAATGTCATGCATTTTTCTTATTTCCAATTTGCTTATGACAGTACTGAACTGTTTAAAAATCTACTTGCAAACATAATATATTTTTGTGTGTGTGTTTAAATTTTAAAATTATTTATGGGGGGTGCCAAAGGAAGGATCCGCCCCGGGTGCCAAATACTTTAAGTACGCCCATGCTTGTGAGTGAATTGGGAGCTTATAATCTGATTGCGGGTGCGGATCCATGCGAGACTGTCGGCAGGAGATCTAGCATGGATATCTCCTTCGATTCCACACTCAGGACGTGGGCATCCGTGCCACCAGCAACCGTTAAAGGAGTACACAGTCTTCTCACCAGTGGCCAGGGCCAGCGAGAGCTACCACGGGCGCAGGGGAAGGATTGGTATATGGACACCCCTGTTTACTCAGTATTTTATTACACTGGTCAACACTCATTTTATTGCCAATCATATTAGAGTGATTTTGGGGTAACTTTGTGGTGCTGATTCCGAATATGACATCGGTTTTGCTAGATTGGCTCTAATTTATGAGATAATTGGTACCCCATTGAAACACATAAAAATGCAAAAAAATTAATGTTCAGGCGGAGCCTACTTACAAATCGCATTGAAATTGTCTCAAATCATACAAAAGTAAACACATGAAATACATAATGGCATTTTATTCGGTATAATAACAGATAAACACAGTAAGCTGATTCGCATAATTACAATTAATGTATAGTAAATCTCTGTTTGTACGATTCTCTTTTATGTGGGTTATCAGGACAATCACGTTGGAGGTTCCAGCAATAGTCTGCCATCATGTGTCTGTCCCATTTGCCTTGATACCTTTCCTCCATCACCTTGATATCTTGATGAAACCTCTCCCCTTGTTCCTCGCTAAAATCACCAAGATTATCCGGAAATCTGTGTAATTGGCTATGGAGAAAGTGTACCTTTATGCTCATATTAGTACCCAACTTTTCAAAGTTTGTGAGCATGTTTTGCACCAGTTCTTCATAATTGTCTGCTTTATGGTTACCCAAGAAGTTCTTGACAACTGAGACATAACTGCACCAGGCAGAAGCTTCAACACCATTCATAAATTTTGTGAAATTAGAATCCTTGATAAGTGTACGGATTTGAGGGCCATCAAAGATTCCAGCTTTTAGTTTTTCCATACTTAGTCCAGGGAACGATCTACAAATGTATTTGAAGCAGACTTTGACAGACTGAGGTCCCGTATCAGATCATTGAGTTCGACTTGGGAGAACTGCTGAGGTGTTGAAATGCTTCCTTCATAGTCACTTCCACTACTACCACCTAAGTCCTGAATTTCTTCAAATTCTGACAACGGAAGGTCGGGCAGTGTGGTAAACACTGGTATGGGAACGTCTTCGCTGTGTGACACAGGTTGCCTTGCTGATTCCAAGTTGGGATAATCCCACTTGAGTTTCTTGTATCGATTGAAACCTTTCACATTAACCACACTGTCAACTGACTACTGGTTGGGTGGCCGATGACTTATATACGGAGGGGGAATATATTCTAGAATGATCGCGGAGTAAACACTAAGAATATTCGCGTGTCTCACGGTCTCACCATCTAGAATTTTCCGGTAGTTTCCCATATGCACGCGTTATGGTTACGTTTCCTATTAATTGAGGGTATTCATTATCTCAAGAACTAGAGCCAAATCGGAAAAACTACTTTCATTTTGGAATTCAGCAACCCCAAAATACCCTAAATTCGTACGAATTTCCTTGGCAACGAAACAAAAAATTTTTTTTTGTTCAGCTGTTATGAATGTTTTTTGTGTACATAACAAACAAAATTATTATATGTCCAAGTCGCTATTCAAAACATACCGTATGAATAAACAACTCAGAAGAAAATGACCATTTTATTTTTCAAATCACTTATATTAATTCTACCACCATACAATTTACAAATGCAGTACCAGTCCAGGCAGGCAAGACAATTGTTTATGGCAAGATTTTTACAATTAGAAGTGTACTTTCTTTGCCTTCTCTCTAGCAAAGTGGTAAATGATTCTGATGAAATTTAAAGTACAGGCTAACTGGCTTTCAATTACAATGGTTCCCAGATCTGTCAGTCGATCTTGGGCATTGGTGGACCGCAGATAATATTTTATCTGTTTCAGTTTGACTATGATAATCTCTATAAAATGTATGTTCATTAATTATATTTCCTCTCTGTTATTTAATCAATTGCTTTATTGATATTTTTAGATTTTATACCCCTCTTTCCGGGCCCCCTAGAGGTCCGGGCCCCGGGAATTTAACCGGGATTCCCCACCCTCTTGGCGGCACTGCCAGTGGCACGGTCTTCGATTAGACCATCCACCCAAAAAATACGACCATTGACCTTAATGGCCACTTTCCCCGTGTTGCAGGCATGTTTTATGTATACACCGGTCTGTTACTGTAGGTGTATGAGCCAGTAAATAGCCTTATAACCATAATTGCGTGGGTTGTTTCTATGAATGACGGCTAGTGTGTCTTTAGGCATGAAGTTGTTCTTGAACACCGTAAAACACAATGAGGCGATCGTGGTTGCGACTTGCAGCGGGTCGCAGTTGAACCGGTCTATGTACATCCTTCTGAAGGCCTGGAAACATACTCTAGGCACGCGCACTTCATTCACGCAATAACGCTCACATTCATCAGCTATATTGTAAGGATTATCTTCATTAAAACTGTTGTAGTAGCGGTCAAAATCTTCACGCTCACTATCACTCATGTTGGCAGAGTTAATGTTTTGGGGTAGGTAGTTCGACGGAATTTAAAGTGTTGCTAGTGAGGAAAGTGTAAGGGAAATACCCTTTTGAAACTTCGGCGGCTAAGCACATCACCTTGTGTAACTTGGCTAATTTACAAGGCGTGAATAATAAAGTGTCTTTAAACTGAACATTACCTCTTATTTGCAGCTGTATAAGTTTGTTTCCTCTTTTCAAGGGATCGCCTGTAAATATCTCCGATGATTCGTGTACAAGCAGTTCCTTATAAAGGAATTGTGTCAAATTTTGCACCGTTATGGGCAAGAATATAGTTATTTTTTGAATTTGTCCGCTAACTTGACAATATAGGACACAAAGAGTTTCACGGGTTTGTTGTGTGCGATCGTTTTTAAAACGTTTGTTCCTTTACCACATTTGCGACACTCATCACACTCGACTTCCATGCACTCGTCGCAGATAATCTGGCTTAAAAATAGATGTGGAATAACTTTGGTTTCAGCATCCGTATATGTTTCTATTCGTAGTATACATTTATACAAGGTTTATTTTTAGCATCTTTCATAATATACATGCTTTATACCATCTGCCTTATATTTCTCGTGGCATGTAGAACGGTGAGTTTCATCCCATTTATGCGTGAATTTCCCCCAATTATCCATCATATGAAACATACCAAATTCACAGATTCTCATTTTCCTGTACGTGCCAATTGATTTATGGAGAGCAAAACAGTTATTATTGAAAAATGTGCGTCTACACACATTACAGTCCCTCTTCTCAGCTTCAACTACACGACTTTCACATTTGGAGCTTTTACACTGCTCACATACCATGTGGCAATCCTTACAATGTTTCACTATATCATCCGCAAACTTGAGACATCCCTTACACAAATCATGATGCCTTCCATATTTTCGACTTTTATCATAACTCGCGTAAATGTCCCTTATATTGCGGATTGGGAGATACGTTGTCCCTAACAGCCCTAAAATAAGTAGGGGTCTTGTACGGTCTCTCACACTGCTTTTAAAAACATACACGACGATCATCCATTCCAAATACAACTATACGAACATTCATTTCCTGCTCTACCCTTCTCAGCTCTTCAGAACCCATATTACGGTCAAACTCTTGCAATCTGCTGCCAGCTTACGGGCACGCTGCACAACCATAGGCAACCAAATTTTTTTGGCCCATGCATTTAGTACAGTAAACATATGAGCTAAAACTACTGCTATAAAGCCGCAACAACGCTCGGTGTTTATATGCCGTCTGTAAATAGCCTGAGAATTGAAGTTAAGAGTATAAGGTGTGGCCGTATGTCCCTCAACACGGAGTACGTGGTCAACATCTATCGTGAAGTTATTCATGTAGAAGTCGATGCTACTTTAAGAGGCTTGCAATATCGACCCAATATGTAGTCTAAATCCATAGCAGCCAAGCGCCTGTAGGATATGAGTACCCAAAAATCATCTATATCTCCCTGACCCGAACCCGAAGGAGAGTCGCGTCCTGACTTCACGTCCCTCGCTATTCTGAAGGGCAAACTCTACAAAACGTTCAACTACACGCCGCAGTCTGTGTTCAACACCGTTGCTATACATGGTTCGCGGGTCGACCCTGACAACGTACCGATTTCTAGTCAGGGCTGGGGTGGGGGTGACGGTGCGCACCAGCTCAAATGTTATGCTACTTTCTACAGAATGAGATTCTGCTGCTGTGGAGGGCACGACCGGAATTGAACAGGAAAAAGGGGGCACAGTTTTATTTGTAGAAGGAACTAATGTGGGGGATGTGTCGTAAGACGTAGAGGGCTGGGACTCTATTACTGTTGGTCTAACAACCGGCGCACTCCTGGAACGCTTTATACCTGACGTGGAGGGTTCGCTAGCAGGGGTAGAGTCTTTAGCCCCAACAACAACTACACAGTCATCGGAACCATCTGTAATATCGATGATGGGGACATATTGCTGGCACAGTACCTCATACTCATCATCATTCACGGTTCTGAGGAAGAAGAGGAAAAACAAGACTGTAGAATATAAGGAGCATCACTTAAAATTTTATTATATTTTGTAAATGTTGCACTTAGGAGTGTGACGTGTTAGAGATGGATTCTGTAGAAAAATTAAGGTTCACGAGCCCGTCCACATGTATTATATCTGGCCCTACAGGATGTGGTAAAACTGTGTTTATGCTTAAAATCATTAAAGCTAAGGAGATGTTCTTAAAATTTGTGCATAAAGTAATATGGTGCTATTTGACATACTAGTCAGTATTCAACGAGTACCAAGATGAAATTTTGTTCCACAAAGGTGTATATGACATTAATTCATTAAAGGGAAATGAGCATACGGTCATTGTAATTGACAATATCATGTTAGAAATGGATAAAACGTTTGCCGAGACGAGACATTTACAGTGTTCTCCCACCATCTTAACATAAGCGTATTCTTCATCAATCAGAATCTATTTTCAAAAATAGATACATGCGCGATGTGTCGCTAAATACACAATATCTAGTCTTATTCGCACAGCGTAGAGATGTGTCACAAATTGGGGTATTAGCCAATCAAATGTTCTCGAATCAACGAAAGGAGTTTTTGGAAGTTTGTAAAGAAGCTACAAGCCAACATTACGGATATTTGCTTTGTGACCTTCATCCGCGAAACACGTTTAGGGTGCTTCTAGGAGCGAATATATTCCCAAACGAGGCTGAAACGGTGTATATCCCAGAATGACAAAGAGGTTAAAGAAATACTGTGAATTAATAAAAATCTATCATCGACTCCGACTTTTTAAAATGCATCTGTGAAATTTGTCTTAACGTTATAAAATGTAATGTACGAATGAAACCCCCTCAGAAGGCTCGTATACGTCGTTACAAGAACATAATACGCGCACTCGCTCGTAAAAGTCAAACTGTGGGGAAGAAAAAGCGAATTATTGTACAAAGACGGGGTTTATTCCTGCCCATCTTATTTTCAGTTTTGGGGCCTTTACTGACTGGTTTAATATAATGAAGAAATAGTCGTGATTCCACACGAGGTGTATGCTTCACTACAAAGCTCAAAGAGTCCAGATACGGTTCTAGAACCCCCGTAAAAGCAGAATTAAAAGAATGGAAAGCGATTTGTTAAACCTATTTAACAGTGAAAAATCTCCTGATGAGAAAAAAATCTTATACCAAGAAGCTCTGCAGAAATTTCTTCATGAGTATGAAAATTATAAGAATCTGACAGAGGTCCCCGTAGTTATTAGGCACAGCGCAGACGACGTTGAGCATGGAGGCATAGGACCTGGGGTCGAGGCAAGAGACGAACAGTTAAAGAACAACGGAGCGACCCCACAACATATCGCGCATGTATTAAAAGGCAGCCTTCCACATGCATTGAGGAATAAAGGTTTAAGTCTTTATAATTTATTGAGTGAGGATCCCATTATACAGTGGACCGATACAAGTGATGTTGTTGAAGGAACAAAGGTACAGGGTTCGAACATCATTGACATTGTAGCCTACATGACTTGGTGAGAAAGTGGGATAGGCCCTCACCAGCAGGATGGGAACGTACTAAAGCAAGACTACGGCAAATAAATGTCCCCAAAAAACTGATAGGTAATCTGAACAGGTTAAAAGACTTGGGCCAAGCCTCGCATGTACCACAGCTGAACACGCCTTCGGCCCCAGCGGTAACATCTCTGAAGAGGAGAAAGAAGAGACCAAACAACAACGACCAACCCTCCGCGCGCCTCTATAATACGCAAATGGCTAACATATTAAGAAAACGTTACTATGACATTTCTAGCCCAGCCTCCTACGTTGGCGTTGATGGACTGTACAGAGGTGTTTACAATGATGGACTAGGGAAAAAAATGTTGAGAGGTTTTTGCGCGAACAGGATGCTTATACACTTCATAAGCCGGTGAGAAAAAGGTTTAAAACAGCCAAGACAACAGCAGCCTTGATTGATTTTATTTGGCAGGCGGATTTAACAGACATGCAAATATGTCTACTGTATAATGGCGGCTACGCTACATCCTATTCATAATAGATGTATTCCCTAGATATTTGTGACTGAAAAATAAACCGCCTGAAACAGTTGCTAAAGCCACCAAAACGCTGATATTGAAAGAAAAGAGGATTCCTGGCTATTTTTGTACGGACATGGGGAAAGAATTTATGGGCCGAGCTTTTCAAAACATGTTTCAGAGTTTAATATCAGTTATTACACTATCAATTCTATACATAAGGCATCTTTAGCTGAAAGAGTTCAATGTACCATAAAAGAACGTATGCATCGCTATATCACACACAAAAACACATACAGATATATAGACATTCTAGATTCGCTGGCCTCATCCTACAACCGTTCACACCACCGAGCGATTAGAACAACAACTAACGAAATTTTAGAAAGAGGTACGCACACAGAACGTGTGGTGAGAAAAGATATTCGTAGGGTGCCATCAAGCTCTAGGCGTTTCAAAATCAATGATTATGTAACGCTGTCGCGTTCGGGTAATAAATTCGCGAAGGGATTTGAGCAAGGATGGACACGTGAGGTTTTTAAAGTTAGGGCTATGAGACCTAAAGGCAATATAATGCTGTATTATGTTGAAGATTTGAGTGGGGAAGAAATTGCAGGGTGCTTTTACGGCCGGCGAGGAGTTGCAGAAGTGACATTTAATTTAGGAAAAAAGTGTTTAAAATTAAACAAAATTTAGGTAGCAAAGGTTCAGGGAAGAGAAAAATGTACCTGGTGAAATGGCTAGGGTACCCAGAAAGCTTCAACACCTATATAAAAGCTGATGCAATGGTGAAGCTTAAATTGTATGCAACATGGCGCCTAACCACTTCTATGTGAATCATATGAGGTAGGAATATACAAATTTCAATTGGCTAACAAATTTTTAAGTATTGATAATGAATCCGTTTTTACGGTTCTTAGAAACCGTGATGAGTGTGAAAAGGCCTGGGTAACTCGGGCCGAAACCATGCGCACCGCTTGGAGAGGGGAAGCACAGTACTACACTACAGTTGTAACACTAGGACCGGGTCATTATGGCTCAGCCGCGGATGTTGTGAAAGACTTAAATGGTAGTTTGAAAAGATCAAATCTTACGTCTGATTTAGTATACGAAATGGTAACCAAAGATACCCCGGCACATAGTTTGACTCTAAAATAAAAGGCTAACAGAAATATTAAAGACAAAGGGCTGTTCAAAATTATAACCTAGGGCAAATATGGGGCAGCCATCCAAAGAGATACTTTTCACGAATCACAACATGACTTGTGCAGCTTAATGTATCATCTGAAATTGGAGATATTGAACGATGGCTACCCTACCCCGAACATGTGCTATATTTACAGCAATATCGTGGAAAATCAGTTTGTTGGGGAAACCCAGGCACGCCTGCTGCGCATCGCCCACATTCCCAATCAACTAACCAACTAACCATTATCTCAATATATATAAGAACGATTGATGGGAAAAGTTTTCATTCCGGTGACGGGAGCTTAACAGTGAAGCTGCACTTTCGTCGCACTGTGATAGAATGATCCGAAGGCATTTTACAGTCTATCGAGGAGCGAGATACTAATGCAGGAGTGGGGTTGGATCCATTTTTTCAACCACTGCGCACGGCTGTCCCCTTGCTGAAGAGTAGTGCCAGATATCTCGGGAGGAAAGCGTTACAATCGGGTCTTAACACGGTAGAAGCCTAAAGAAGCTCTAAAAAAGCACTTAAAGCATACACAGGACAAAATCATCAAAGATGCAGAGAGAAAAATGCGTGGTGGCGGGAAAAAGAATAGTCCTGTACGGAAGAAGAAGAAGAAGAAGGGGTTACCAGCACGTGGCGTTAAACGTAAAAGGACGTGACGAAAGAAGTGTTCTAAGCGAATGAAACCTATGGTTGACCACTTTTTTAACTGGTATAAACTGAGGACGTTGTTCTCATGAATCATAGACTGTTTATTACTTGTCGAGAGAGGTGTCACTATTTCTGGCGCGCCATGGCACGTTTCATCCATCCGTGTAGTTCTCAATGTTGTAAATCGGAGCTGGCCCTCTTTGACATGCCCCCAACACAAATATCTATAGAACACAGTGACTTTATTACAGTTAATCCGTTAAACACCATTAGCTCTCCGAGTGCTCCTATAGAGTTCGTGATCCCCAGCTCAGGCCCTTACTTTTTTTACCCAAGCTGCATGCACATGTACACTAAACTACGAATAACACATTCAGATGGAGCGGAATGCGAAAAGGATTCCGCTGTATACCCAGAAACAAACTTTTTACACACCATATTCAGTCAGAGACTAAAGCTGGTTTTTCGAGTGGTCTATAGGTATTGGACCTATGTGCCTCTCAGAAAGTTACCGGTTAGTTCACGCAAGCATGGAATTTCAAGGAATTTTGAAGGGGATGCGGGGCTAAGATGTTCCCCCGTCCCCTACCGATGATGGAGGTGGAGTTTTGACACGTGACCGACCGTTTCACCTCGGGGATTCGCCTATGATTCCAGTTTCGGGCTAATAGTATGGTGGAAAAATTTTTCACCTATCTTTTAGCCTATGGATAGGCACGCCGGAGAGTCCCTAGCCCCGGCCGGTATAGCGTCCCCCGAGTCGTAGGTTCGGCGATAAGCCCAAATGTGGTACGGGACACACCGAGATTTTTGTAGACTCGGCACGTAGCCGCGTAAAGTAGCCGCGTGTAGCCGTTTATATAAAATTTCAGTTTCCCGGGTTCCTATGGAAGTTTGGTCGTGTCGAGACGCACCTATGAAATGGGAAGACCGAGGTGTCCCCAGCCCGGCCCCAAGCTCCTCAAGCACCTATGCGTTGACTTATAAGTAGCGCTGATAGGCCTGATGATTCGGCCAATAAGTTTCCATCAATAACGCAACTAACGCTTTGGCTCGGCGGAGAAGCTATCTCCCCGGTGCCTACGGCGGCCCCTAAGGCTAGCGATCGGCAATAAGTCGAAGAAGGAAGCGCCTCAAATCTCGTGAGCTTCAATAGGTAGGTAACATCTATGCAAGGGGTGAGCTGGTGAGCTTTAGACCCGCGCTTCTCACGTCTGCCTAATCGAAAACTCACAACTTACCCATTGGGTGTTGTAGACCGTCGTGTGACGTGTATTTAAATCAGTTCAACATCTCGGCAGGGTCTGGCTACTATCACCTACAAGCCTATCTGGAAAATGTCTTCAACTTTTCAAAAGAAGTGAAGGATACCTTTTTAACTGCCGAAGGCTGAAGATGAAAATAGTATAAAGGCCAAATTTAAAAATTCTAAAAAGAAGATATATGAATGCTTCGGGTGCCTACACACAGATTTCACATTCCAGGAGAAGCTGCTTGTGAATGGAGTCGATATGAAAATAAAGCTCACTCATACGAGCCCTGAGATTTGTTTAAATCTGGGGGCTGACCAAGAAGAGCGCTCGAAGCCTGTGGTGATTCATATTATGGAGACATATCTCCGCGTGCGTCGAGTGAAATTAAGCTCTGCTAAACAAATAGAAACTGAAAAAAATTTACTATACGCCACAGTAAAATACCTAATTAATAGAGTCCAACTCAAACTGTATACTGTGCCATCAGGGCTAACATGCAGATAGAAAATGTTGCTCTTGAAGCTCTACCTAAAAGGTTATTAATTGGAATTCAGGAACACACTTCTGTGAATGGGAAATATAAAAAGACCGCATTTAATTTCGAAAATTTCGGCCTTAAAATATAACCCTGTACATCAATGGGGTCTCCTTAGGGGGGGATATTGGAAACGAATTATTCTACAGATGACGAGTTCCCGCTTTGCTCGAGAGCTTATAGTAATCTTGCACATATTGCCGGTACTTGTAACGAATTAGGAATCGGCGTAACACAGAAGGAATTTGTTGAGAGGATGAACTTTTACCCCTTTGACCTCTCCCCCGACTTATCTGCGATTATAAACGCACATAACTTCACATCAGAGTGGGAACATCTCAGTCACATTGGAATTCGCCAAGCCGCTAGACGCGCCTATTAGTGTACTAGTTTACCTCGAATCGCAAGCCCTAATAAAAATTGATAGGGGGTAGAGGTGTAGTCACAGACTTTTAAAAATGGACACAAATACGCTCCAGAGAGTAATGAGTAGTGACCAATTCACACGCTCCAAATTTATCGGCGTGTTTGCGAAGAATGAAACACTGAAACTTCCAATTACGAGACACTGCGGCTCACTTATTCTAAATACGGATGTTAGTAGTGGAGAAGGGATTAATTGGATAGCCGTTTATTTTGAAAATAGGGAACAAATGTACTATTTTAATTCAGTGGGTGAACATCCTTGGAATGATACTATTCTTGTAAAATTTCTCGATCAATTGCAAATTCCCCAAATAGTCTGCAGTCCTTACCGATTCCAGAGCTACTACTTTACACTCGCATTTCACTATACTTTATAAAAACGGGTAGCGTGAACCGGGAAGGAATTTGAACAATGCGCAGAAACGGGGTATAAATTATACTTCATTTATTCTTTAACTGACTTTTTATTTATACCGAAACACGTTAGAGTAGACAAACGGGGTAATGCGAGGGGGAAATTAGCGTTAACATTTAGCCGGAGAGAGACACGAAAGAAAATTCTAAGTTTACAAAAACATGGTAATACAAAAAAAACACCTTATTAGGCCAACGGCTGTCCGATAACTGAAGGGCATTTCTCTCTCGTCCCTAGACCCATTTCGGGTGTTGCCAACTAGTATTTTATAAACAAACATTATTAAATTCTTATTACTCGTACAAACCATAATTACATTTCTTAAACATTATTATCTTCTTTATTAAACAAACATTATTAAATTCTTACAACCAAAACATTTAACTGTTAATTCGACATCACTACATTTCTCAAGCAAATGACCCGCGGGAATGAATTTACAAATTTTAAAAAATTACTCGACTTGTGTGACACTGAACGGAATAATGAACTGGTATGCAGAGAGATAAAAAACCGGTTCCCGTTTGTAGGCACTCCGTGTATTGTGTGAAGTTTTATGCGTATATACACACACACACACATATAATTGTAAATTCATCAATTAATTATTGTAACAATATGCACAGTATAGCTTAAAGGACTATATTGTGTAAAATTATAAAATGTACCCCCAATAATATTAGTTTGTGTAACGTTTAAGGACGAGGATTATGTTCTGTAACTTATTTAAAATGTAATGAATACTAATTTTAAAAAAATGAGATCAATGTCACTCCTATTTGTATATGTGTGAGAAACACTGGAGGCCATATAACGTAAATATGTGTTGTATACAGTAAACGCTATTATGTATTAATTTATAAAACAATCCTCATAGTTTTATCATTTAATAAAATGTTGAAAATACAAGGCTTATTCTTACCCGACACACACACACACACACACACACACACACACACACACACAAGAAAAAGAAAAACTTACATCACTTCACCGATAATGAAGCAATCGTAGGACCGAGTGTCCTGTAAAACATCTAGCCCCTTATTCAAATCAACGTCGTCGATTTGAGTTTTTCAAAGCTATTACGAAACGTATCTACAACACGATCCAGCTCCGCCCGTCTCCTTTAAGAAAAAGGTACCGATATAGACATAAATTTTAATTTATTTTATGGTCACAATTAAGTTAATATATTTTTTCTGAAGAAAGTTTCCAGGCCTGGTCGCCTACAGTTTTAACGTGTTACCAATATTGATGAGGTTTCTTGAATTATACAGGAGGTCCCATAAGTCTGGAACCATAGGGTAAAATAAGTAATTCATGTTTTTCCGTTTATGCAAGTGCCCAAGATGTCTTTGAGGAAGGAAGAATGCATCCAGGTAATTCTGCTCGTAGGAAATCGGAGTCAGAGGGAGGTCGTTGAGGAATTTAACAGATTGCATACGGACCGCGCGCCGACAACACGGAGCTGTGTCGGCAAACTTGTAGCAAATTTCAAGGAAACGGGATCCATAGGAGATAAACCACGTAGTGGACCTCCGAGGACATGCACCGACGATGACACAGCCGCTACCATCCTCGCTCATTTCACAAACAGTCCCCAAAAGTCTCTTCGGCGTTTTTATTGCCGTTTTTATCATTTTGCCCTATGGTTCCAGACTTACGGGACACCCTGTATATATAAGACCGTATTAAACGCTGAGTTGAAATAAGCATTATATATATATACACACACACACACACACACACACATATATATATATATATATATATATATATATATATAGAGAGAGAGAGAGAGAGAGAGAGAGAAAGAGGTATTCAGTTTGTTATAATGTTATGATGTTTCAGACCAACAAAGGCCCTAGGACCCACTCATGGCTGGTCGATCTAACTGTGTTCGTAATTGTGTATTGTGCATGTCGTCCGTGGTGGCTGAGGGGATCTACAATTTTACGTGGGTTCCGGACCACAAAGCCTTAATTTTACTACCTTAAACTATACCCAATCTATGAACATATGCGTTTAATCGATTTTTAAACATGTTTATAGACGTACTACTAATTACTTCTACCGGCAAACTATTCCACCTATTTACTATTCTATGCGTAAAAAAGTTTTTGGCAACTGCTGTCTCGATCGAATCTTCTACTTGTCAACTTACACCCATTATTTCTAGTCCTATTATATTGAGATATTTCGAAAAAGCTATCTCTATCTACGTTATCGAACCCATTCATAATTTTGAAAACCTGGATTAGATCACCCCTTAGCCTCCTAGTCTCGAGTGTAGTCAATTTAAATCCTTAAGCCTATCCTCGAACGACTTCGACCTAAGCGACGGAATCATCTTAGTTCCTCGTCTTTGAACTCTTTCGATTTTGTCTATATCTTTTCGCATATGCGGATCCCAAAATTGGATCGCGTACTCCAAATGGGGTCTAACTAATGATTTATAAAGAGGACCAATAATATCGCGCGATTTGTACTCAAAATTCCTAGCTATAAAATCTAGCGCTTTGTTTGCTTATTGACCGTTGCTGTACTTTGTTTCGCTACTTTCAAATCACTAGTAACTAAAACTCCTAAATCTTTTTCCTGCTCTACGCTTGCTAACTCCTTCCCTGATACACTACATATACGGAAAATTACCGTTACGCGAACCTATATGTAAAATTTTTCACTTATCGACGTTAAATCTCATTTACCATGTGACTGACCAATCACCGATTTTATTCAGATCTTCCTGGATTTTACCTCTATCTTCGTCATTAATCGCCCTACCACCCAACTTCGTGTCATCCGCAAACTTTGAAACTGTACTTACTAGGCCGACATCTAAATCGTTAATATATAAGCACACCGGACAAAAAATTAGTCACCCCTAATAGCACCGATAGTAGGAAGTTCAAGGTCACACAGAGGGCGCTGATGTAGCATTGGTAAGTGACAAGTAGCGGTGACGTAGCACACAGGATCAGATCTGTTTCGTGAGGTGGTGAAGAACAAAGTGTGTGTTGGATATAGTCTGCAAAATGGGTCGTGAGGCAGACGTTACTCAGTGGCAAAAAGGAGCCATCGTGTTTGGCAGAGCCCACGGACACAAAATGTCTGAAGTAGCCCAATTTGTTGGTGTGTCAACGCGTACTGTCCAGCGAGTTTACAAAGAGTGGTGTAGTTCGCAATCAACTGACAATCGACGGCGTAACTGTGGCCGGAAAACAACTCTCGACAATAGGGGCCGCCGCCATGTTTCTCGTCTAGTAACTGCAAATCGTTTTCAAACCAGAGAACAATTGCTCCAAGAAACCAATGAGTTCTCCAGCGACCAATTCCGAACGGACATTGCGACGAGAACTGCATGCGATGGACATCTGGAGCAGGGTACCACGGAAGAGGCCGCTGTTAACAGCAAGTCACAAATTGGCACGTTATAAATGGGCTCAGAGGCACAAAAACCGGACTGCGGCAGATTGGAAACGTGTAATTTGGTCCGATGAGTCCCGTTTTTGTTTGTTCTCCAATGATGGGAGGCGACGAGTACATCGCAGGTCCAATGAAGCCTTTAATCCTGAATGCGTCGAAGGTGTTGTTCAGGCTGGAAACAGAAAGTGAAGCGCAGGAATAGACACCCACGAACTCTGGCGGAACTTCGGGACCGGCTGATGAACGAGTGGCAGCAAATCGATGTTCAGTACATGCACAACCTCGTAGAGTCTCTGCCTCGCCGGATTCGTGCGGTTATCAAGGCCAGAGGCGCCGTCACACGTTATTAGGTACATTCTGAGAGGGGTGACTAATTTTTTGTCCGGTGTGCTTATAAGAAAAAGCAAGGGTGTCCAATACAGAACCCTGAGGAACGCCGCTCACTACATTAACCCAACACGACTTCGCTCCATCAACGACCACCCTCTGTTTCCTGCCTCGCAACCACGCTTCTATCGAATTTATTACTACACCCCTGATTCCATGAGCCTTAGTTTTTTCAATGAGTCTTTTGTGCGGTACGGTGTCAAACGCTTTTTGAAAATCTAAATACACTACATCAACTGCCCGATGACTATCGTAAACTTCAACCACGCTTTGAAAAAATTCTAAAAGATTAGTTAAGCAAGATTTTTTTCGCCTAAAACCGTGCTGCGTATTTCTAATCAAGTTATGCAATTCTAAGTATTCGACCATACGATTCCTAATTATTGATTCCAGTAAATGCAAAAAATTTAACTTTTTTCTACGTGAAGGTAAAAATATGATAATAAAAACCCACTCTAATGGATAGAGTTTATTTCCACAACAGTTTCTATGCCCACTGGCATCCTCTTCGGGTGAATACAGAAAAACGAATGAACCAAAAACAAGAGGGAAAACAGTTCAGGGATCATTAAGAAATTCGCACCTAGGTTGGATCCTGTTCTCCTCACACTAGAAGGGCATTTTTAAATTTTTTTTTTTATTAATTAAAGGGACCCGCTTATAAGTACATTCGCACAAATTTAAAAATATCTACTTGTTCTATACATACAGGTTCTCTTATTTTTTTACATAATTATTACATTTATTATTAAATTTATTACATTTAATATTGCATTATTATTTATTACAGAAATTATAAATTTATTATTACATTGATTATTACAGTGTTTTTATTATGCAGAAATTATAAACCGAAAAACGAATGAAAAAGGTGAGAAGGAAACAATCCAGATGCCATTAAGAAATTCGCACCTAGGCTAGATCCCGTTCCCCCGACCCCAGAAGGGCATTTTTATTAAAGGGTCCCGCTTATAAGTACATTCTATACATACAGATTCTATTGTTTTGACATAATTACTGCATTTATTATTGCATTTACATTTTTTAACATTTATTATTATTACCTTTATATTAATTATTACATTTATTTTATTACCTTTCTTATTACATTTATTGCATTTATATTTATTTCCACATTTATTACTTTCATTATTACATTTACATTTACGTTTATTATTCCATTTACATTTTACCGAAAAAAAAAACCGAATGAACCACAAGCGAGTAAGGAAACAATCCAGAAACCTTTAAGAAATTCGCACTTAGGTTAGAACCCGTTCACCCGACGCCGTTAGGGATTTTTTGACCAAGAATCTCATTAAAGGGTCCAACTTATAAGTACCTTCGCACAAATTAAAATTATCTTCTTTTTCTATACATACAGATTCTATTATTTTTCTTTTAACATAATTATTACATTTATAAACTACCTTACTTGATTCTCAATCTATAGCATGATTATTTTGGCTGGCGTGATAAAAAATTGCATTATTAGTATTACAATTTCTGAAGGCATATTTATGTTCTTTAATACAGGTTTCAATATTTCTTCCAGTTTCTCCTACGTATACTAAATCACAACTTTTACAGGGAATATTGTAGACACACGCTTGTTCCTGTTTTGCAACGTTATTCCTAACCAATTTACTTTTCACGGAAGACGAATATTTGAACGCCAAAGCAAACTTAAAATCTTTCGTCAACGGTTTTACTCTTTCTAAGCCGGCAATGTAAGGCAAACTCACATATTGTTTTTGGTTAACTGAAGGTTCCCGAGGGGCATAAAAAAGATTTTGTGGCTTTAAAATACGCTTTTCTGATAAACCACTCAGGATATTTTAAATCCTTAAAAATGTTCCAAATCTTTGAATTTTTAGGGTCAGCAAATGTAGGCTACAAATCCTGAGTGCTCTTAGATACATGGAAGAAATAATTGAGCTTTTAACCCCTTCATCATGATATGAAAAATAATGAGGAGTGTGAGGAGAACGGGATCTAACCTAGGTGCGAATTTCTTAATGGTCCCTGGACTGTTTTCCCTCTTGTTTTTGGTTCATTCGTTTTTCTGTATTCACCCGAAGAGGATGCCAGTGGGCATAGAAATTGTTTTGAAAATAAACTCTATCTATTAGAGTGGGTTTCTATTATCATATTTTTACCTTCACGTCGAAAAAAGTTAAATATTTTGCTTAATTTTGTACGGTACACATTCCTCATTTATAGTCCTAAATACTGTTTCAAACGATTCCTACATTAGTTTTGCGTTGGAGATCCCCATTGCGTTTTCCCAACTGACGTGTGACAATTCATTTCTAAATTTACAAAAGTCTGCGTGCTGGAAGTTAGGAATTTCAGTCCAGTTAGCTGGTTTTGAGTGACTTACTGAGAGGACAAACTCTGCCATATCGTGATCGCTATTGCTTAACGGTTCTATTACTTGAAGATCCTTGATTAGCCTATCATCCGTAGTTATTACTAAATCTAAAATACGGTCCAACCTCGTAGGTTCCCCAACCTTTTGAATAAGAAAGCTATCCTCGAGAAAATTAACTAAACGATTACCTTCCGCGTCTCCCTGCATTGTATCGTAATTCACGTTGGCGCAATTAAAGTCACCCATAACTAAGGCCTGCTCACTATCTATTATTCTCTTTAGTTCACGATATAACGCTTCGTCCGTGTCAGTTGTTTGATTAGGGTCCTATATATAACCGCAACAACAAGTTTGAAATGGTTCAATTTAAGTTCTGCTATAGTCGAATCTATCGGTTCTGGAATTCTGTGCTTTACTTCTACAACGTTCGCAATATTATCTTTGATATACAACATAACACCGCCTCCTCGCCTACTTATTCTGTTTTTAACAAAACGTCTATAACCTCTAATTTGATACTCCCCTACAAAGTCACGTGTTTTAGTGCTAAGCCATGATTCATTTATCGCAATTAAATCATAGCCTTCACAAGCAATTAAAGAAAAAATTTGCTTATTTTATTTCGCAGGCTACGAGCATTTAAGGATAGAACCTTCAAATTGTTTGTAATTGCGACACCTTCGCGAGCGCAGGGGAAATTTGAGGAAATTACGCCGGGACCGTTCGAGTTACGGCAGCCTGAAAAGAAGAGACAATTATTATGAAATAGACTTCCTAAACGAGCAGCTCCAACGTCATTAAGATGAAGTCCATCTCCAAGGAAGAAGTCCGTCCTGCCGTAGAAACTGTTCCAAAAATTCGCAAAATGCACTCCTTCCTGTTGGCAAAGAGACTTTAGGTTATTGTTGATATAGGTCGACTTGGTGTAGAAATCGCTACGTTGGATAATTCGAGGAAGTATACCTGTTAAAACAATCTTATTAGTTTTTTCGTTTAGTCGCTGTAGTAAGTCCCCGTACCTCGCCAGCAGCCCTTCCGATCTAGAATTTAAAACGTTATTTGTACCGACATGAATAACATACGTTGTGTCCTCAGAGGTTCCGTCTGTAAAATGGTCAACACTATTAGTTATATCCTCCACCCTTGCACCAGGGTAGCAGTAACGGCGCCTACGACGAGGGTTTCTCCCACAGAATCCCTCGAGCTGTCCTCGAACAATGGAATCGCCAACGAGTCGTATTTCCGGTTCATCAGCATCTTCGACACCTAAAACAGAAAACTTATTGTTTGTTATTACTGGTAGACAAGTCTTAGGTTTTATCAATGGGTCTCCATTAAGCACTTGAACGAAGGGTTGGGAACTAGGGGAAGAGAGAAGGATATTAGTACTATTTATATTATTAGTAGAAACTGAGGCAGGAGGAGTCGTAACTGGAGTCGCAAGGGATTCTAATTTTGCTATCAGGAGCATCACCCTTTCTTCAAGCCTCACTCTGGCTTCCTCTCACGTTCGAACTCGTTTCTCAGCACTTCCATGCTTGAGCACCACCTGCAAACTAACTGTTCATTATTATTAGCCATTGTAAACGCGTAAGCGGCAAATTTCCCTTCACAGCGACTGCAGGTACTTGACGGGGGTGCCATGCTCTTAATTAATAAAAAAAAAAGGAAAAAAAGAGCGTTTGGAAATTAATAAATTACAACGTAGGTCTACCGCGTGCTTATTGTGCCGTCACCTGCGCAAGCCCGCAAAATGTTCTTGAAACGCAGAAACAGGTTCTTGTAACAAATTTATACTAAATGAATATATACTTAATTAAGCTACCGACGAAAGATCTGTAAAAGAAAAAGTATTAATAAAACTTATTTGTCCGTTATTCGACCGACTTTTTTCTTTCCTTTTTCCTTTTTCCCACGGTGGGTGACCACACTACTTGTTCCACGTGGCAAGGGAAAATAAACCTTATGAAACATCGTTTTCTAATAGATTTGAAAAACAAACAAGGCAATCAAGGAAAATTCAACCTTATGAAACCTCGTTTTCTAATAGATTCGGAAAACAAACAAGGCAAGCCACGTGCACTATCCTTGGTTTAATCAAATAATATAGTAATGAATAAAGTCAATAAATGAAATATATTCGTTAATGAATGATTAGTAACAAGAATTAATTTAGTTGAGAATGCACCAAACACTATTTTTTTAAAGACACTTCAACGAAAACCACTTATTCAATTGGTAACACTGGACACTCGATAAAACACGTCTGTTCACAAGGAATATAATTTCCTACTTACATTCCGTGTGTGCGATAATCCATTGTCTCAGCCTATAAATCTTCACAAATGTTGGCCACTTCTTGCGATGAAAATAATTCTGTTCGGGCAGAAGCTGCGAAGAGCAGCATAGATGCTTCAGCCCTGTAGAACATCAGGATAAAATCACTGTACCGTGTATATATATATATATATATATTTACTGTGTATATATATATATATACGGGGATCCAATAAACCTTAGCCCCCCCGCCCATGGCCTAAACCATTAGAGGTACAGTAAAACTAAACATACCTTACAAAAGAGAATTTAATCCTGCATTTAATGAGAAACAATTAAAACTTGGTGTTCCCGCCATTGGCTTCCAAGACAGCATGAATTCGCTTTGGGTAGCTTGCCAAAAGTGACGTGAATAAATCTTGATCGTTACGCAAATTTGCTAAAACAGTTTCAATGTGTTGCGTCATTGTATCCTTCGAAAATCGATTTGCTGCAGGTTCTTGAAACAAGAGACATTCAACCTTGTCCTTTATAACTGATCCAATGTGTTCACAGACGTTCAGGTCAGGAGAATTTCCTGGCCATTCTTCATTTCTAAAGAAATCGATCTCATGGTTCCGCAACAACTGTTGAGTAGCTAATGTCTTAAAGCAGGGGGCCTTATCGTGCAGAAGTGTGACCTGATCGACATCCATAACATTGTTTGGGTTTCTTAGAAAAGGAATAACATGCTGGGATAGAATAATATCACGAAAATACTGTCCATCCCAACTCTGACCATTTGGCTTCAGCACCCACATGAGCTTCTTTGCAGTGAACAAAACAAACACACCAACACAGTCTGGACTTTTTAATAATTCGCGATAATGTTCATTGTCATCGATTTCATCTGGTGTTGTGGCCGACACTCGATCATTTTGGTAGTTAGGCCGACGTGTTACGTAAACAAAAAATTCATCGGAGACAGCTAAATGCATGAAATCATCCACATCCCAATCTTCAAGATAATGGGCAAACCACATTCTGTCATCGATGTTAAGTTGAGTTTTTCTTGGCTTTGGAAGTTCACGCCAAGGCTTTAAACCTTGCTTATGACGGTACAGTCGAATGATCTCACCACTAACGATCTTTCCTCAACACTTTGATCTCTCTAGAAAGTTTAGCACAGCTGTTTTTCCGCTTACGCGTACCGCTTTCAATGATGTCCTTTGTTTCCTGAGAGAGTGGCAAATTTGGGCGCCCAGATTTGGTTGTATCCATTTCACATTCATCCAAAGTTTTATTTCAATTTCTTTTGACGAAGTCCTCACTTCTTCGCAACTTTTTGGCAACCCATGAACGTGTTATAAAGGTGGCTCCAGCATCACGAGCTTCCCGAAATTTTATTGCTCGTATGCGATCTATCACACGTTGCCTCTCCGAATCACCAGTTAATTGAGAAGCCATTATATTATCAATTTATCAGCTAGAGTAATTTCAATACCTGTGATAAATAAAGAATTTTATATATTTTTATAATCACTAAAAACTATTTCGATATAAGTAAACATGTAAGCTGCAAATGGGGGGGGGGAGCTAAGTTTTTTGGAACCCCTTATATACTCAATTCATTTCGCGAATGTAACCTACATAACTTTCTTAACTTCTTATACGCCTGGTGATGAAAAGAAATCTGATTCACTATCTGTATTCATTACGGCTAGCAACGCGTGAATGTTCACTGGAAAATATCAGCTAATATGGCCTCGAGATGAAAGTGGACCCCTTTATATGCGGAGCTTTGACCCTTTTCAAGTGACGTAGGCCTGAAGTCAAAAGGCCATTCGCCAACTCGCGGGCTTTCTGATTGGACAGTGACACCTTTGTGGGCGTGTCTTTATGAAAATTGATCTAAGCAGCACTCAGATTTTTTCAAATTTAATAAGTGGACGCTCAACATAATTATTGTAAATAAATTTTTAGCACTATTTAAATTTGTCTTTATTATTATTATTGTCTCCAGACTAGGTTACAACACTTAACTAAAGTTAAGGCTCATTTCACTAAGCAGTGGAAAACTGAGTACTTGATGGGTCTAAGGGAGAGAAATAAACAAATGCCTAAGAAGGATTGGTCTGACACGACTAAGGTTGGGGACCTAGTTCTAATACACGACAGTCCTCCAAGGCAGTACAGGGCTCTGGCTCGAGTTTTAGAACTGAGACCAGGGGCAGACGGGGTAACAACGGTGGTCAAATTAAGGACTTGAACGGGAACACAAGAGACATTTCTCTTTTGTACCCACTAGATGATATATGAAAATTATATGGGTGTATGATAGTTGCAATTGGGTATAAAACATAGTAATAAAACGGGTAATGCATGGTGAAATAAAAAATATTATACATTTTGGTCAATTGAATATTTTTGCATCATTATTTCTTGGTCATCTTGTATCTTCAAAAGTAAGATTTAATGATCCTAGAAGCTGGTTTAAAATTATATTAAAAAAAAATATTAAAAAAAAAAATATATATATGGTGTTCTACCAAAGTGAAAACATCTACCAAAATATATACATATTTTTTACTTAACCATGCATTACCCGTTTTATTACTGTTTTATATCCAATTGCAACTATCATACACCCATATCATTTTCATAATAATGCAGTAATGTCGAAATGGAGCTACAGGTAGATATTTTCACCTTGGTAGAACACCATATATATATAATTATATATATATATATATATATATATATATATACTCAAGAATCACTTTTATATGAAAATAAAAAAGTTTATGGTGCCCCATACTCTCCATATGTCAAATATTAGTGATATTAATAATTGGGGATAAGGTAGAATGCATAATGAGAAGGTGAAAAATGAATAAATTACCCTAAAATAGAATTTATTTTTAATATAAAGTTAAATAAATATTGTTTATAATAAAATTTAAACATATATTTGCATCTTAAAGATAAATGTGGATTTATTAAGCCAGAAACTTGCTTTAAATAATTCTTCTTAGATGTGGGGTAAAAGACGAAAAATGAATAAATTACCCTAAAATAGAATCTAGTTTTAATATAAAGTTAAATGAATATTGTTTATAATAAGATTTAAAGATATATTTGATTCTTAAGACAAAAAATTTGTTTTTGCATTAAATTTGGTTTATCATATTTGAGTTTTGTTTAAAAGAGCGCCTAGCCCACAACAGAATGGCCTCGTGGTGGTTTTCTGCTACGAGAAGCTCAATAGATTTAACTATTGATTGTGCCGTTTTATGAGACCTTATTGGTCTACCATGGCCTCATAAATGTATTTTAATATGTTGATGTTTAGTAGCTTTGTCTGTAAGTTGGGTCGTTTTTTGAGACCGTATAGATCTATCAGGAGTTGGTAAGTAAAAGCCGTAAGTAAGTCGGCTTTGGTCGATCAGGTGTTGGTAAGTAAAATCTGGTTGGTAAGTAAAAGCCGTAGGTAAGTCGGCTATGTAATACTGTGTTACTGCCGAGAGGTCTTAAAGTCTAGACGATTGGTGTAGCCCCATCTCGGCCTCGTGCTGGTGATGGGTGGGCTCCTAATGTCTGTACTGGAGATCATAAAGTCTATACTTAGACGAATGGTGTAGCTCTCATCTCGACCACGTGTTGCTGATGGAATGAGCTCCTAAAAGTCTTTTATTTATTCCGTGTGACGGACAAACGTACATGCATACACACCCCACATGCATATATACTTTATATAATCCGCTAAACTGTGGCGGCTCAAAAGAAGTGAGGAATCTTCAGCACACCGACCTGAATAACTTCAAGAACCAACTGGACAGATTCCTGTACAAAGTCCCTGACCAGCCATGCGTGGCTGGCTACGAGGGCAGTAGGAGATCAGAGAGAAATTCCCTCCTTCACCAAATCCAGCAAATGAGGCGGGATGCTGCAGAGGGATCGACCGTAGGTCGATCCTGAACCGTCGTTCGAACTCACCTAAAGTATGCACCTAAAGTATGCAACACAATTACCATGTAAAAATATATAAAACAGGTAAAATCCCCAAAAGTTAAGGATTTTTTTGGTTTAACGGCCTGTAATATTTTTTAACATTACTTGTTTTTTATTGTCCAGTTTTAATCGATGATTTCAAAAATAACATTCATGTTTTAGAGAAACAAATAGTGAGGCAGTTATACATTTTAGTTGAAAGAATATCATATAAGCTTTAAGATTCCAAAATCCCTGAAAGTTTTAGGTCAACTGTAGGCTCATACGATTGGTTAGGTTAAGTCATGATATTTTCGTTTGTTTTGGCAGTAAATTAACGAAAATATCACGACTTAACCTAACCAATCGTCAAGGACGTACAGTTGACCTAACAGGGCATTCTGTTAACCTAACTGGGCATTCAGTTAACCTAACCAGTTGATAGAGTCTAGAATTTGACGGCCCCGTAGCCATGACTCGTTTTTTTCCGCCGGCCGTCAAACCAAAAAGATCCCAATACGGTTTAAAAATATATATTTTAAATTTGTTAAATTGGATATTACTGACTCACTATTTGTTTCTCTAAAACATGAATATTATTTTTGAAATCCTCGATTAAAACTGGACAATAAAAGACAAGTAATGTTAAAAAATATTACAGGCCGTCAAACCGAAAAGATCCAAACTTAAAAGAATAATTTTTTTTTAATATTTATATATCAGTGATGTATGTGACATCTGCATTCGCATCCGCATCTGCATTTTGCAATGCGGATGTTATAACATTATAATGTTTCCATATATGCAGTATGCACCTAATTCCCAAACGTTTGTAGGATGACACTGACTGATGTTCTGCGTTTTGAAAACTTCAAGAAAAAAAATGTTCAAGGGTAGTACCATAGCATAGAAGTGCTCATCTTCCGTCATTTGTCTCATATTTTGTGGTGTGTTTAATTACAGGGGTTAGACAAAATAATATGAACACCCGCCGATTTCACCGGTTATCTTTACGGACTGCTCAGACACAAAGTAAACGGTCAAATGACTGGCAAACCTATTTAAATGCGTAACAGAGAGTGTATACGTCATGTTATAACCCTCACGTTGTTTTTACAGATCTGAGTGAATTATGAATTAGCAGTTATGAAAGACCTGTCAGACTTCCAAAGAGGGCAAATTGTGGGAGCGCGGATGGCTGGTGCATCGGTGACGAAAACCGCTCAGATGTTCAATGTATCCAGAGGAACTGTCTCTATGGTCATGTCTGCATACCAAAACCATGGAAAGACAAGCACCGACAAATGCAATAGTGGACGCAAGAAGAAGCTGTGTGATCGAGACCGCCGGGTGCTAAAGCGCATTGTGACAAAGAACCATAAGACCACAGCTCCAAAAGTGACTGCAAAGCTTAACCAGCATCTTGCAAGCCCGGTATCAACCAGAACTGTACGTCGCGAGCTCCATGGAACTGGATACCATGGGAGGGCTGCAATTGCCAAACCCTTCCTTTCGCACATCAACATTGAGCGGCGCAGAAAATGGTGTAATGACCATAAGAATTGGTCAATGGACCGGTGGAAGAATGTAGTCTACTCCGACGAATCCTCCTTTACGCTATTTCCATGTTCTGGTCGAGTTTACGTCTGGAGACAGCCTAAAGATGCTTATGACCCCGACTGCCTGACTCCAACCGTTAAGCATGGAGGCGGATCTGTGATGGTTTGGGCAGCAATATCGTGGAATACTCTTGGCCCAGCTGTAGTACTGCATGGTAGGGTTAACGCCCAGGTCTACCTGTCAATATTGGCTGACCAGGTCCATTCCAGGGTCCAAACGCTGTTTCCCAATGGCGGCGCCGTCTTCCAGGATGATAATGCACCAATCCACACCGCTGGGGTCGTTAAAAACTGGTTTGAAGAGCATGTTAGTGAAGTAGAACGCTTGGATTGGCCTCCACAATCCCTGGATCTTAACATTATTTATCGAGCATCTGTGGTGTCAGTTGGAGCAGCAGGTCAGAAGCCGATTCCCACCGCCGGCGTCTTTGGAGGAACTGGAGCAGGGTTTGCTCGAAGAATGGTTCAGGATTCCTCTAGCCACTGTCCAAAAGCTGTATGAATCAATTCCCCGACGCATTGCAGCTGTTATTGCCGCTAAAGGAGGACCAACTCCATATTAAGAATAAAACCGCCATTTATCAAGGTGTTCATATTATTTTGTCTAACCCCTGTATATCCGCTGCTTCCTTGACAAGGCTATATAACTAAAAGGTTAGACGGAGAAAGAAAATTTATAATTTTGAGTCTGCTAAGCCATGACCACTTCTTGACTCGTAGATCTCAGCTGAGTCGGCTGGGTACCCCTGTTAGTTGCGTGCTGACTAGCAAATAGACGATGTTCCCTTCAAATGCTCACTATTATTGAATGTAAGGATAAATTGCAAACTTTTAACCACTTGATTAAAGGGCAGAAGTTGGGGGGAGTGGTTAGCGGGATGCATTACGAGTTGGGTCCTCCTCCAGCATCCTGGTAACACACCGCAGTAATTAGTGATGCTAAAACTCGTAAATACTATATTAAAAGAGTATAGTATAACATCACTATTATTGGTAAGTACAAATGTAGTGTGCTATGTACAATTGCGCTCATTATTCCTTGAACACTTTTGAGAGCCGATACCGACACCTGGCATATATTTGTTGTGTTTACTTCAAACGGTTGTAACATTTTATGAATGAATCTGGGAGTGAGTGAGCACTGATTAGTTGGTTGATTCTTTGCCAAATGTCTTTAGAACATAATTATTTCCATTCATCACTCTGGTTTACATATTACTAAGGAAGCACAAGTGATAAATTTAAAAATTCTAAAAAAAAGATATACGAGTGTTTTAGTCGTCTTCAAACAGACTTCACGTTCCAGGAGAAACTGCTGATGAACGGCGTCGATCTAAAACTAAAGCTCAACCGCACGAGTCCTGAGATCTGCAGAAATCTGGGGTCTGATCAAGAAGAGGGCGCAATATCCGTTGTGATTCACATAATGGAAACGTATTTACGTGTACGCCGAGTGAAATTAAGTTCACCAAAACAAATAGAAATTGAGAAAAACTTAATACACGCCACAGTAAAATACCCAATTAACAGAGTACAGATCAAACTATACACGGTGATCGCAGGGTTGGCCTCGAAGCAGCTAGAAAACGTGGCCCTGGGAGTTCTAACTAAAAGGATATTAATTGGAATGCAGGATCACGCTTCGACGAATGGAAAATATAAAAAGCGTGCCTTTAAATTCGAGAATTTCGGCCTTAAAAATATAACTCTATACGTAAATGGACTTGCAATGGGAGGGACTATGATTACTGATTACTCATCAGACGCTGTGTTCCCGCTCTGCGCGAGAGCTTATAGTAGTCTGGCTCATAATGCAGGCTCCTGTGACGAGCTTGGGTTTGGCGTAACGCAGAAAGAATTTGAGGAAGAATTTAACATTTATTCATTTGATATTACCCCTTACTTGTCTGCTAGTATAAATACGCACTTAAGTCCACAACAAAGTAGGAATATCTCAGTCAAGTTGGAATTTGCCAACCCTATAGACGCGCTTATTAGCGTACTCGTGTACATCGAATCACAGGCCCTGATAGAAGTTGACCGTTTCAGGAACGTGGTCACGGACTTTTAAAATGGACGCGAATACACTCCAGAGAGTAATGAATAGTGACCGATTCACACGCTCCAAATTTATCGTCGTGTTTGCAAAGAATGAAATATTGAAATTGCCAACTACGAGTGACTGGTATGGGATTATCGTGGACACCGTCATTGTGGGGTTGAGGGGATTCATTGGTTTGCAATCTATTTTAAAAATAGGGAAAGAATGTAGTATTTTGATTCACTCGGCACTCAGCCCTGGAATGACCCTGTGGTTGTACAATTTATCTAGCAGATACATGTACCTGAGACTGTATGGAATCCATACCGTTTCCAAGGATATTTTAGTAACACGTGCGGCATGTACAGCCTTTCATTTCTTCTGCACGTCACGGGGGAAAGGGATTTATAAATTTTTAAAAATTATTCGATTTGTGCGACAAAGATGAATGATAAAACGGTATGCAGACAGATAAAAAAAGTTCCCATTTGTAAGCACCCACTGTATTGTGTAAAGTTGTGTATCTATATTGTGTAAATTGTGTAAAGGTGTATTTGTAAAATGTCGCTATTAAGGCTTATTTAATGGACCCTGGTTCCGCTTTGTACATGGTTTCTACCATTTAATAAATTAAATGAAAATACATTATGTTTTGTTCTTAACCCTCAAAAATACTTACATTACTTCCTCGATGACCTGGCATTCGTTGAACCGGATGTAAGCCAATACCTCGACCTCTGTATTCAGGTCGCTGAGTTGGCTGTGCGGTAAAACACCATATCATTTATTCCCCTTTCATCAAAACGAAAAGTAGCTATAAGACGTTCAAGTTCCGTTTCGCTCCTTAAAGAAGTTAACATGATAAGTTCATACTGAATCAAATAAAGTCAAGTAAAATTAAATTAGTTTAATTAAAGAGATGCAATAAGGGAAAATCCCGATTAGGACGCCTGGCAAAGGGGAATAATTAAAAACCTGTTGTTTTTCGCCAAAATACACACCGAGGAACATATATATATATATATATATATATACATATATGAACAGAGACCGGGCCTCGACCTCTGGGCAGATATCCTTTCATGATATCCTGACAGGTTTCAAAAGTAAGCATCGGGTAATCTTAAAAAATTGGCAATTTTAAAACCCTATCTGTAGAACTTTCTATAAATTTTTAAATTATCAAGAAATGTAAAATTAAAACCACACCATATATATATATATATATATATATATATATATATATATATATATATATGTAAAAAGTGAACAATGAACAGTTCCTACACCATCGTTATATGGATTCATTGTCTTCATGCAATACTTATGTCGTATAGTTTTATGTTCGAATGTCCATTTTTACATAAGAAACCAAGATCGCATAAGCGAGTTTTGGATAGAATTTCGATTTGTACGTCTTTATTCATTCCTGTATTTTTCTAATTCATCTTTCTAATAATGACTTATACACTATGACGTCACAAAATAACTTTATTCTCTTTACGTTTCCCACTCTGTGTCTCTAATTCGTTCTTGTAAATCTTCCTAACAATGATTTGTACTATACGTAAAAATTCAATAACTATGACGTCACATTTTCCCGTCATTTATTTCCCTAAGGACTAAACACTCTATAGAAGTCATTATTTATATGTTATGTAGTATAAATATAATTATTATTCAACCATACTCATTCTTACATTCATGTTCTTTCTTGACCGCTATCCTTTATTAATTTTATACTTATTCATTCATCTACCTATTGTCTACTTATGCCCTATCAACTTATCAGTCTATGTTTACTCGTGTCAATCATGAAATGCAAAACTTTCGCAGTTCGTTCGAGAACGCGAAAAAACGTTCTCGTATTACAGTGCCCGCGAAAAGTATCCGATCACCCTTGAAATTTGTATTTTTTACATAAAAAACAATGTTTAAATGTATACTAACCTTATATTAGTATTTTGTCATCTGTCCTTTGGTTTGGATGACTTGTTCTAGACGTTTTGGCATGGATTTAATCAAGTTTTGACAAACTTCCACTGATATTTCCTTGCACCATACCTTTTTGATGGCCTCTTGTAATTTTTCGACTGAGCCAGTGTCGTGGCATTCAACCTTATTTTTTATTATTAGCCACAGATTTTCTATCGGATTGAGATCTGGACTATTACCAGGCCAATCCAAAATATCAAATTTATTGTCAGTAATCCATTTTGTCACTATTTTGGCCCTGTGACATGGTGCACCATCATGCATGTATGTTTTTGTCCTTTGGATTGCCATTGCCATTGGAAGTTTATCCTGTAGCATTGCTAAATACCGTGCACCATTCATAGTTGTGTTCTTCGGAAGAAAATATAAGTTTCCACGCCCATAGTAACCGAAACAACCCCAAACCATCACACTTGGAGGGTGTTTCATTGTCTTTAGGGTGTATTTAGGGTCCATCCTATTTGAGCCAATAGGCCGGCGAACCTTTTTTGGACAACTTCTGAATGTCAAAAATGTCGACTCATCGCTAAATAAAACCTTCCAGTCATCAACAGTCCAATGAATGTATTTTTTACAAAATGCGACACGTTTTTTACACATTTTTTCATTAATGAACGGTTTCTTAGCAGCATGGCGAGATGGTAATCCGAGTTCTTTTTGGAGCCGCTCCTGGATAGTTCGTTCAGAAACACCAGATAACAAATTATTCATATTAAATTTTATTTCTTTCGCAGTTATTGTTGGGTTTTTCAATACTAAACGTTTCATAAGTTAGTCTGTTCGCGAATTTGTTTTTCTCGGTCTGCCAGATCGTTTTTTAGGGACTGGCGTGGTTAGGCCACCATTGTTCTTAGCCCGTGAAACCCATAAATTAACGGTACTTTGGGATATGTTTAATTCCTTAGCTATCTGTCTCTGTGATTTCCCACATGCATGCAAAGCAACAATAGCACCTCGACAATCACTCTTAAGTTGTTTTTTAGCACACATTATATATAAATTTTATTTACACCACTTTACACAAACAGTGAAATCTGACAAATTTGAGACACAGCCACCCGCAACGAAGGCTACCAGAACACTAATTTGAGAATGCGTTGGATAGCTCTCATATCAGCGAGCAACCTCAAAGTTACCAGATGTCGCTAGAACAAATAGAAAGTGAATTACGTGTCTCTGAATATCAAGGGAAAATATTGTATTTTCTTGAGTGATCGGATACTTTTCGCGGGCACTGTATTTTTTTCATTTTTATTTTTAATTATATGACCTCCCGAGTTGAACTAAAAAATGCTGAGTTAAGAAGTTATAAAATTCCACTCACGACGACAGAATCGAGCGCCTCCAAGATAAAATACCTCCGTTCGCTCTGATTTCAAATTCATAACATATTATAGCATATTATTTCGTAAATAAATTATCTCGTAAGTGCCATGTACGTTGTATTATATTTAAACATCTTAATTGTCTATTAATAGGAAACACTGTAAAAACAAAACAAAGTTGTAGTAACTGTTTAATTGTAATTAACTGTAATTAACAATAACTTGTAATGTACTTCAGTGAAACTGTAATTAAATGTAATGATTTAATTTATAATGTAAGAATGTACTTTAATAGAAGTGTAATTAAACAATGAGTGAATATGAATTAATTGGTAATTGTAATCCATAATTGTAATCGTAATTGTAATGAACCAAAATTAATACGTACTCAGTCATGTACTCAAAATTGTACTTATGTACTATTACGAAATGATATCGCCTTCATAAATGAAGACGGCGAAAAAATACAAATTAGTTTTTGTTATTTTTTTTTTAATTTGAAATTTGCAATCTTTTAAAACATCTGATCATGTGTTTAAAAAGGGGGGAAATTTAACCTTCAACTGTCCTCCCCCAAAAATTTAGGTTATATTATACGTATATTTGTAAAATACAGCACTTCATCAAGCTACTTCATTTTAAGGCTCTTCTGCATTAGACTTCATATTAGCACCTCATTAGGAGGGGGCAGAGGCCCCTTGCCTTCTTAATATTTTTAGATTCCGGCCTGAGCCATGGTCGAAAGAGGTCGAACCTCTACCCCTGTAAATTCAGAGTACTAACTGTAATTTTTAAGAAGTAAACCAAAGTAAGAGAAACTTTTTATTTTTCCCTTCGAGCCGTGCTCTCTTCAGGAACTCAGTCAAGTCGACAAGTTATAAAAGAAAAGTCGATAATTTTAGTATAAAAGAAAGGATCAGAGAATTATAAAAAGAGAAGAATTAATAATTCTCGACCCAATTAAGAGAGAAAGAGAGAACCCAAGCACCATAGAAGATATCGGCATAACAGAGTGGCGACCCACCATTTAAGGCGACCGAAAAGAATTATAGAAAAGTATAAAGAAGAAACATCCGTTGCTTGCCTCCTAACTAGAACCCCCGTCGAATCCGAACCGACAAAGGGCCATAAAGGGGGGGGTAACAATTGGCGACCCTTAACCAGGATTAGAAGAATATTTTAAGAAGATTATTTTAAGAAGAGGATTCTAACAAACTGGAGACCCTATACCAGGATAAACACATAGAAGAAGGAAGATAACAACTCCAGACCCTATACCAGGATAAGATGATGATTTTACGAAGAATATTTTTAAGAAGACGATTTTTAACAAGAAGATTTTTAATAAGAAGAAGATTTTTAAGAAGAAGAAGATTTTCAAGAAGAGGAAGATTTTTAAGAACAAGAAGATTTTTAAGAAGAAGATTTTAACAAGTGGCCACTCTTTGGCCAAGAATAGAAATTACCCTGCATCAGGATAAAAAGAAGATTTTAAGAAGATTATTTTAACAAGTGGCCACTCTTTGGCCAAGAATAGAAATTACCCTGCATCAGGATAAAAAGAAGATTTTAAGAAGATTATTTTAAGAAGAGGCCACTCTTTGGCCAAGAATAGAAATTACCCTGCATCAGGATAAAAAGAAGATTTTAAGAAGATTATTTTAAGAAGAGGCCACTCTTTGGCCAAGATAGAAATTACCCTGCATCAGGATAAAACCAGTTGACCGGCGTGTCACGACTTCTAGTTCGTAACATCCACCCTTGAACCGGTGCGTCACGACTCCAAGTTCTCCACGTCTAGTTTTCATCCAGGAACAACTAGCCAGCAAGACGTCTTCAGGACACGTCTCAAGGATTTCCCCATAGAAAATTTTGTTAAGTACATTTTGTTTTCTTAAGTAATTTATAAACATTTGAAAAAGTCACTATTATTAACAGTTAATAATGAATATTAAGTCAGAATTAACACAAAACACAGTGAACACTTCAGACACCAGTGATACATTTGTTTTTATTGAAACAGTAATTGTAACAGAGTTAATTGTAACAGAGTTAATTGTAACACAGAGAGTTAATTGTAACACAGAGAGTTAATTGTAACACAGTTAATTGTAACAGAGTTAATTGTAACAGAGTTAATTTCAAAGAGAGTTAATTTCAAAGAGAGTTAATTTCAAAGAGTTAATTTCAGAGAATTAATTTCAGAGTTATTTTCACTGTTATATTCAGTATAGAATAATTTTATTTTATGTATCAAACATAATAGTATCGTACCTTCGTGTACATTCGAGTGAAATGTTGTTTATATTTTTGTTTGCAAATTTTTTTCAATTACTGAATTGAATTGACTTGCAAATTAAGAGAGAGAGAGTTTAGAGAGAGTTTATAGAGTTTATAGAGTTATAGAGTTACTTGAAGCAGTTTCAAGTTCCATTTTCAGTTTCAGACAGTTTCAGTTGGTTGTAACCAAAAGGGACAACCAAACCCCAGAGATTTATAAAGATACTTGAAGTAATTTTGAAGTCATTTTTTGAAGTCATTTTTTGAAGTCATTTTTGAAGTCATTTTTTGAAGTCAGTTTTCAAGTCAGAAGGTTGCACCAAGAGGGTCAACCAAAACAGAGGTTAATCGTCTCCACTTGATAAAGTTGATAAAGGTCAAGTGCAGTCATTTTCCATTTTTAGTTAATTTCAAGTTAGTTTCAGAATACTTGATAAGAGGTCAAGTCAGAAGGTTGCGCCAAGATGGACAACCACCCCAGAGATTTATAGAAATACTTGATAGAGCTCAAGTCAGAGTTTTACTTGAAGTCAGAGAGATTTATTTCAAGTCAGAGAGATTTATATTCGAAGTCAGAGTTATATTCGAAGTCAGAGTTATATTCGAAGTCAGAGTTATATTCGAAGTCAGAGTTTTATTCGAAGTCAGAGAGTTTTATTCGAAGTCAGAGAGTTTTATTCGAAGTCAGAGAGTTTTATTCGAAGTTAGAGAGTTTTATTCGAAGTTAGAGAGTTTTATTTGAAGTTAGAGAGTTCAAGTCAACGTTAGTTTTTAAGTCGAAGTTAGTTTTCAAGTCGAAGTTTTCAATGCAGTCAATTGAATTCAACTTTTCCTTTGTAATTTAAGAGAATTTAATTTAAGAAAATGTAATTTAAGAATTTAATTCAACCTTTTTTTTGTTGTAAAAGAGAATTAAATTCAACCTGAATTGACCGGGTTGCGTCTTTGGTTTAACCTTTTCTTTGTTTGTAAGACGGAAATTCACTGATTTGTCTTTCCCTTTTCATGCATTGTTATGTATATAAATATATAGTTAGGTAATTCATTAATTGTAACAAAACCATTTTTACAAAAGTTTTTAACGAGTTTTATTATTATTTTGATTATATGATGACAGAAATAGCGTAACAATTAATCGATCATGTACCTAATTTATCCTGCTCTGTACGATCGGGAAATTTACCCGTATGACGGCACATACCCTAAATTTCAGTCATTTAATTTTTAATAAAACTTCTACGCAATAAAACAGATGTATTTGTCTATATGCAAACAAGTTTTCAGACTAAAATATCAAATAATTCAAAATTCTATCAACATTCAACGAAAGAGTATGATTTTTCTACTTAACCTGCAAAAATTATTAAACCTTTTTAATATTTTCTTTTATCTAAAAATAATTTTTAATATAAAATTTACCTGAAATTATTAAAAGAAAAGATTGTTCGAAATGCTTCCCTTCCATTTCAATAACTTTTTTATTCTTGGTCGAAATTCATCTATGGTTCGATTTACTTTTATTTTTAAGAATATTATAAAAAAATCATGTTAGCTCATTAAAATGCATAATTGATCTCTATTTTTAATTTGTATTTTTATTTTTCTTTTGTTCAATTAATCGTGAGTAACTGTCCTTAAATTGTTATTGTACCATTTGTCAGGTATCAAACGAAAATTATAGTCAAATTGACATACTACTACAGTATATGGCTATGAATTTTAGTAGTCGAAATTAATTGTGTGTCAAAATTCAATTTTAAAACCGTGAGATGTACTTTCATTAATTGTAAGTCCTCTAAGTTCGTTTTTTTTAATTACCTTATACGTGTAACTGATTAATTATGTAAAATCTATAATCCTAATTGAATTTTATTACTTTTGACACATATTCGAATTCATTTACGTTCCGTCCCTTCAGTCACTTTTGCATTAAAACTCGTATGCAAACATCATCGTTATAATCTTAATAATTTTTGCTTACTATATATAAATTCTCGTTCATGCATTTATTAAGTTGTTTTATCTATTCCTTAAAGTAAATATATATATATATAATCCTAAGCCACCAATGACCCCTAATGATCTAGTTCTTCACAGGATGAACAAATTACTCTCATATTCTACATACTATTGTACCGACTCACTCATCTACAGATGCTTCTTACCAATATTTATAGATACATATGCACACTGACGTACAACTTCAACTATTCAACTATAAATCCCCTTTCTCCTTTTGGACGTATCACCATCCACTACGTAATTCGATTTGTACCTACAACAGTCAATAAAAATGCATGTATGCACACTATATATACTATATATACAAACCTCATGCTAAAATCATTGGATATCACAAGAAACTATTTCATTGCGCGTAATATAATCTTAATCATTTTTGCTTCCTAATATATCTTGCTCATGCATTTATTCAGTTAATTTAACAATCCTCTCAGCTAATCTGTCTCTCGAAATTATCAGCTACACACTTTATACCTAGCACACAAAAATACACACTAGACCACAGGTCTATATATCATCCATTACGTGATTCTATTTTTACCTACACTAGTCAATAAAAATTAGTTTATAGATTGTACGATTTGCATTTTTCCCTTTTACCTATTCATTATGTACATAATTTATCCCACAGAAAAAAATAAAATTTTGTAAAAATTTTTAACCATATCATTGTTTGACTAACTTAATTGGTTGTCCAAATTAATGTATTAATCCTATTAAATGTTTGTCTAAACTAAAGTATTAATCTTTGATTTTTTTATATTTTGTAAGCAAGTGTCATTTTAAAAATTTGGATACTCTGCATTGTACTCGACCACGCGAAATCGTTCTGTATAAAATTTGTAATGTAACTAATGGTACCCTGTTAGGATGTTATTTTCTCATTTGTATTGTATTAATGGTACCCTATTAAATTATTGTATAAATATCATTTTTAAAAGGGGAGAGTAATGTAAAAAGTGAACAATGAACAGTTCCTACACCATCGTTATATGGATTCATTGTCTTCATGCAATACTTATGTCGTATAGTTTTATGTTCGAATGTCCATTTTTACATAAGAAACCAAGAGCGCATAAGCGAGTTTTGGATAGAATTTCGATTTGTACGTCTTTATTCATTCCTGTATTTTTCTAATTCATCTTTCTAATAATGACTTATACACTATGACGTCACAAAATAACTTTTTCTCTTTACGTTTCCCACTCTGTGTCTCTAATTCGTTCTTGTAAATCTTCCTAACAATGATTTGTACTATACGTAAAAATTCAATAACTATGACGTCACATTTTCCCGTCATTTATTTCCCTAAGGACTAAACACTCTATAGAAGTCATTATTTATATGTTATGTAGTATAAATATATTATTATTCAACCATACTCATTCTTACATTCATGTTCTTTCTTGACCGCTATCCTTTATTATTTTTTACTTATTCATTCATCTACCTATTGTCTACTTATGCCCTATCAACTTATCAGTCTATGTTTACTCTCGTGTCAATCATGAAATGCAAAACTTTCGCAGTTCGTTCGAGAACGCGAAAAAACGTTCTCGTATTATTTTTTTCATTTTTATTTTTAATTATATGACCTCCCGAGTTGAACTAAAAAATGCTGAATTAAGAAGTTATAAAATTCCACTCACGACGACAGAATCGAGCGCCTCCAAGATAAAATACCTCCGTTCGCTCTGATTTCAAATTCATAACATATTATAGCATATTATTTCGTAAATAAATTATCTCGTAAGTGCCATGTACGTTGTATTATATTTAAACATCTTAATTGTCTATTAATAGGAAACACTGTAAAAACAAAACAAAGTTGTAGTAACTGTTTAATTGTAATTAACTGTAATTAACAATAACTTGTAATGTACTTCAGTGAAACTGTAATTAAATGTAATGATTTAATTTATAATGTAAGAATGTACTTTAATAGAAGTGTAATTAAACAATGAGTGAATATGAATTAATTGGTAATTGTAATCCATAATTGTAATCGTAATTGTAATGAACCAAAATTAATACGTACTCAGTCATGTACTCAAAATTGTACTTATGTACTATTACGAAATGATATCGCCTTCATAAATGAAGACTCGGCGAAAAAATACAAATTAGTTTTTGTTATTTTATTTTTTAATTTGAAATTTGCAATCTTTTAAAACATCTGATCATGTGTTTAAAAAGGGGGAAATTTAACCTTCAACTGTCCTCCCCCAAAAATTTAGGTTATATTATACGTATATTTGTAAAAATACAGCACTTCATCAAGCTACTTCATTTTAAGGCTCTTCTGCATTAGACTTCATATTAGCACCTCATTAGGAGGGGGCAGAGGCCCCTTGCCTTCTTAATATTTTTAGATTCCGGCCTGAGCCATGGTCGAAAGAGGTCGAACCTCTACCCCTGTAAATTCAGAGTACTAACTGTAATTTTTAAGAAGTAAACCAAAGTAAGAGAAACTTTTTATTTTTCGAGCCGTGCTCTCTTCAGGAACTCAGTCAAGTCGACAAGTTATAAAAGAAAAGTCGATAATTTTAGTATAAGAGAAAGGATCAGAGAATTATAAAAAGAGAAGAATTAATAATTCTCGACCCAATTAAGAAAGAGACAACCCAAGCACCATAGAAGATATCGGCATAACAGAGTGGCGACCCACCATTTAAGGCGACCGAAAAGAATTATAGAAAAGTATAAAGAAGAAACATCCGTTGCTTGCCTCCTAACAAGAACCCCCATCGAATCCGAACCGACAAAGGGCCATAAAGGGGGGGGGGGTAACAATTGGCGACCCTTAACCAGGATTAGAAGAATATTTTAAGAAGATTATTTTAAGAAGAGGATTCTAACAAACTGGAGACCCTATATCAGGATAAACACATAGAAGAAGGAAGATAACAACTCCAGACCCTATACCAGGATAAGATGATGATTTTACGAAGAATATTTTTAAGAAGACGATTTTTAACAAGAAGATTTTTAATAAGAAGAAGATTTTTAAGAAGAGAAGAAGATTTTCAAGAAGAGGAAGATTTTTAAGAACAAGAAGATTTTTAAGAAGAAGAAGATTTTAACAAGTGGCCACTCTTGGGCCAAGAATAGAAATTACCCTGCATCAGGATAAAAAGAAGATTTTAAGAAGATTATTTTAACAAGTGGCCGCTCTTTGGCCAAGAATAGAAATTACCCTGCATCAGGATAAAAAGAAGATTTTAAGAAGATTATTTTAACAAGTGGCCGCTCTTTGGCCAAGAATAGAAATTACCCTGCATCAGGATAAAAAGAAGATTTTAAGAAGATTATTTTAAGAAGAGGCCACTCTTTGGCCAAGAATAGAAATTACCCTGCATCAGGATAAAAAGAAGATTTTAAGAAGATTATTTTAAGAAGAGGCCACTCTTTGGCCAAGATAGAAATTACCCTGCATCAGGATAAAAAGAAGATTTTAAGAAGATTATTTTAAGAAGAGGCCACTCTTTGGCCAAGATAGAAATTACCCTGCATCAGGATAAAACCAGTTGAACGGCGTGTCACGACTTCTAGTTCGTAACATCCACCCTTGAACCGGTGCGTCACGACTCCAAGTTCTCCACGTCTAGTTTTCATCCAGGAACAAGTAGCCAGCAAGACGTCTTCAGGACACGTCTCAAGGATTTCCCCATAGAAAATTTTGTTAAGTACATTTTGTTTTCTTAAGTAATTTATAAACATTTGAAAAAGTCACTATTATTAACAGTTAATAATGAATATTAAGTCAGAATTAACACAAAACACAGTGAACACTTCAGACACCAGTGATACATTTGTTTTTATTGAAACAGTAATTGTAACAGAGTTAATTGTAACAGAGTTAATTGTAACACAGAGAGTTAATTGTAACACAGTTAATTGTAACAGAGTTAATTGTAACAGAGTTAATTTCAAAGAGAGTTAATTTCAAAGAGAGTTAATTTCAAAGAGTTAATTTCAGAGAATTAATTTCAGTTATTTTCAGTTATATTCAGTATAGAATAATTTTATTTTATGTATCAACATAATAGTATCGTACCTTCGTGTACATTCGAGTGAAATGTTGTTTATATTTTTGTTTGCAAATTTTTTCAATTACTGAATTGAATTGACTTGCAAATTAAGAGAGAGAGTTTAGAGAGAGTTTATAGAGTTTATAGAGTTATAGAGTTACTTGAAGCAGTTTCAAGTTCCATTTTCAGTTTCAGACAGTTTCAGTTGGTTGTAACCAAAAGGGACAACCAAACCCCAGAGATTTATAAAGATACTTGAAGTAATTTTGAAGTCATTTTTTGAAGTCATTTTTTGAAGTCATTTTTGAAGTCATTTTTTGAAGTCAGTTTTCAAGTCAGAAGGTTGCACCAAGAGGGTCAACCAAAACAGAGGTTAATCGTCTCCACTTGATAAAGTTGATAAAGGTCAAGTGCAGTCATTTTCCATTTTTAGTTAATTTCAAGTTAGTTTCAGAATACTTGATAAGAGGTCAAGTCAGAAGGTTGCGCCAAGATGGACAACCACCCCAGAGATTTATAGAAATACTTGATAGAGCTCAAGTCAGAGTTTTACTTGAAGTCAGAGAGATTTATTTCAAGTCAGAGAGATTTATATTCGAAGTCAGAGTTATATTCGAAGTCAGAGTTATATTCGAAGTCAGAGTTTTATTCGAAGTCAGAGTTTTATTCGAAGTCAGAGAGTTTTATTCGAAGTCAGAGAGTTTTATTCGAAGTCAGAGAGTTTTATTCGAAGTTAGAGAGTTTTATTCGAAGTTAGAGAGTTTTATTTGAAGTTAGAGAGTTCAAGTCAACGTTAGTTTTTAAGTCGAAGTTAGTTTTCAAGTCGAAGTTTTCAATGCAGTCAATTGAATTCAACTTTTCCTTTGTAATTTAAGAGAATTTAATTTAAGAAAATGTAATTTAAGAATTTAATTCAACCTTTTTTTTGTTGTAAAAGAGAATTAAATTCAACCTGAATTGACCGGGTTGCGTCTTTGGTTTAATCTTTGTGAGTAACTGTCCTTAAATTGTTATTGTACCATTTGTCAGGTATCAAACGAAAATTATAGTCAAATTGACATACTACTACAGTATATGGCTATGAATTTTAGTAGTCGAAATTAATTGTGTGTCAAAATTCAATTTTAAAACCGTGAGATGTACTTTCATTAATTGTAAGTCCTCTAAGTTCGTTTTTTTTAATTACCTTATACGTGTAACTGATTAATTATGTAAAATCTATAATCCTAATTGAATTTTATTACTTTTGACACATATTCGAATTCATTTACGTTCCGTCCCTTCAGTCACTTTTGCATTAAAACTCGTATGCAAACATCATCGTTATAATCTTAATAATTTTTGCTTACTATATATAAATTCTCGTTCATGCATTTATTAAGTTGTTTTATCTATTCCTTAAAGTAAATATATATATATATAATCCTAAGCCACCAATGACCCCTAATGATCTAGTTCTTCACAGGATGAACAAATTACTCTCATATTCTACATACTATTGTACCGACTCACTCATCTACAGATGCTTGTTACCAATATTATAGATACATATGCACACTGACGTACAACTTCAACTATTCAACTATAAATCCCCTTTCTCCTTTTGGACGTATCACCATCCACTACGTAATTCGATTTGTACCTACAACAGTCAATAAAAATGCATGTATGCACACTCTATATACTATATATACAAACCTCATGCTAAAATCATTGGATATCACAAGAAACTATTTCATTGCGCGTAATATAATCTTAATCATTTTTGCTTCCTAATATATCTTGCTCATGCATTTATTCAGTTAATTTAACAATCCTCTCAGCTAATCTGTCTCTCGAAATTATCAGCTACACACTTTATACCTAGCACACAAAAATACACACTAGACCACAGGTCTATATATCATCCATTACGTAATTCTATTTTTACCTACACTAGTCAATAAAAATTAGTTTATAGATTGTACGATTTGCATTTTTCCCTTTTACCTATTCATTATGTACATAATTTATCCCACAGAAAAAAATAAAATTTTGTAAAAATTTTTAACCATATCATTGTTTGACTAACTTAATTGGTTGTCCAAATTAATGTATTAATCCTATTAAATGTTTGTCTAAACTAAAATATTAATCTTTGATTTTTTTATATTTTGTAAGCAAGTGTCATTTTAAAAATTTGGATACTCTGCATTGTACTCGACCACGCGAAATCGTTCTGTATAAAATTTGTATTGTAACTAATGGTACCCTGTTAGGATGTTATTTTCTCATTTGTATTGTATTAATGGTACCCTATTAAATTATTGTATAAATATCATTTTTAAAAGGGGAGAGTAATGTAAAAAGTGAACAATGAACAGTTCCTACACCATCGTTATATGGATTCATTGTCTTCATGCAATACTTATGTCTTATAGTTTTATGTTCGAATGTCCATTTTTACATAAGAAACCAAGATCGCATAAGCGAGTTTTGGATAGAATTTCGATTTGTACGTCTTTATTCATTCCTGTATTTTTCTAATTCATCTTTCTAATAATGACTTATACACTATGACGTCACAAAATAACTTTTTCTCTTTACGTTTCCCACTCTGTGTCTCTAATTCGTTCTTGTAAATCTTCCTAACAATGATTTGTACTATACGTAAAAATTCAATAACTATGACGTCACATTTTCCCGTCATTTATTTCCCTAAGGACTAAACACTCTATAGAAGTCATTATTTATATGTTATGTAGTATAAATATAATTATTATTCAACCATACTCATTCTTACATTCATGTTCTTTCTTGACCGCTATCCTTTATTAATTTTATTACTTATTCATTCATCTACCTATTGTCTACTTATGCCCTATCAACTTATCAGTCTATGTTTACTCGTGTCAATTATGAAATGCAAAACTTTCGCAGTTCGTTCGAGAACGCGAAAAAACGTTCTCTTATTATTTTTTTATTTTTATTTTTAATTATATGACCTCCCGAGTTGAACTAAAAAATGCTGAGTTAAGAAGTTATAAAATTCCACTCACGACGACAGAATCGAGCGCCTCCAAGATAAAATACCTCCGTTCGCTCTGATTTCAAATTCATAACATATATAGCATATTATTTCGTAAATAAATTATCTCGTAAGTGCCATGTACGTTGTATTATATTTAAACATGTTAATTGTCTATTAATAGGAAACACTGTAAAAACAAAACAAAGTTGTAGTAACTGTTTAATTGTAATTAACTGTAATTAACAATAACTTGTAATGTACTTCAGTGAAACTGTAATTAAATGTAATGATTTAATTTATAATGTAAGAATGTACTTTAATAGAAGTGTAATTAAACAATGAGTGAATATGAATTAATTGGTAATTGTAATCCATAATTGTAATCGTAATTGTAATGAACCAAAATTAATACGTACTCAGTCATGTACTCAAAATTGTACTTATGTACTATTACGAAATGATATCGCCTTCATAAATGAAGACTCGGCGAAAAAATACAAATTAGTTTTTGTTATTTTATTTTTTAATTTGAAATTTGCAATCTTTTAAAACATCTGATCATGTGTTTAAAAAGGGGGGAAATTTAACCTTCAACTGTCCTCCCCCAAAAATTTAGGTTATATTATACGTATATTTGTAAAAATACAGCACTTCATCAAGCTACTTCATTTTAAGGCTCTTCTGCATTAGACTTCATATTAGCACCTCATTAGGAGGGGGCAGAGGCCCCTTGCCTTCTTAATATTTTTAGATTCCGGCCTGAGCCATGGTCGAAAGAGGTCGAACCTCTACCCCTGTAAATTCAGAGTACTAACTGTAATTTTTAAGAAGTAAACCAAAGTAAGAGAAACTTTTTATTTTTCCCTTCGAGCCGTGCTCTCTTCAGGAACTCAGTCAAGTCGACAAGTTATAAAAGAAAAGTCGATAATTTTAGTATAAGAGAAAGGATCAGAGAATTATAAAAAGAGAAGAATTAATAATTCTCGACCCAATTAAGAGAGAAAGAGAACCCAAGCACCATAGAAGATATCGGCATAACAGTGGCGACCCACCATTTAAGGCGACCGAAAATAATTATAGAAAAGTATAAAGAAGAAACATCCGTTGCTTGCCTCCTAACTAGAACCCCCGTCGAATCCGAACCGACAAAGGGCCATAAAGGGGGGTTAACATATATATATATATATATACTGTATATATATATATATATGAAAATTGTTTCACGAAAGTAACACGTGAAAAATATTTATGATGAATAAAACCACGAAGGAAAGGAAACAGAATGGTGCTCAAGCGCTTTCGTCTAATGACATCCTCAGGAACACTGAAGTACATAACGAGTTACAGCCTATATATAGGTTACAGAAAAAAAAATTATATACATATATATGCAATAAACGGAGAAGTAAAAATAAAAATTAAAAATTAAGCGATTAATTATCAGAGGCATACAAATTTGTAAGGAAAAAATATCCATTTTTAGCACAAGATCAAATGAATTATTTCTAACCAATGTTATAAAAAAAAAATAAATAAAAAAAAAAAATAAAAAAAAAAAAAAAAAAATACAAATTTATACTGGAAATCTGCCCGGGTTTTAACACTGCCTTTTTGGTTAAGGTTCGATGTATATAAAAATAAAATGAAAATTAAAAGTTAATAGAGTAGCATACAAGTTTACCAAAGATTTAACGTTCTACCCTTCTTATCTAAATCTGTTCTGAAGAATTCAAAACAACAGGATCGAGTTGAAAAAGACCTTTGCTTATGTTGAAGTTATTTGTAAGTTGGATAATGGCAGACTCAAGAATATTTCTATTAACAATGTTGCTAGAGTGAAATAAAACTGAAGCATTATTCCAATCAATACAGTGGGATAACTCTGACAAATGGACAAAAAGGGAACTGGACGACTGTCCTGTTCTAACGGAATATTGATGCTGTTTTATACGTGTGTGCAAATCCTTTCCCGTCTGACCTATGTAAAAGAAATCACATTGTTTACAACCAATTTTATAGATAATGCCTGAATTATTGGTAGGGCTATTTTTTACTATGATATTTTTCACAATATTGTTATATGAAAATACTACATTAATATCTAAAGTTTAAGTACATTACCAATGCCTAAAAAGCCCGGGAAAAATGGAAGTACTAAAATATTTTTTGACAAAGTACGAGTGCTATTATTCACACGATAGAGAGTTCGTTTTGCCTTGTTGAGACAGGATTCCATAACGCAGATGGATAACACGATCACTTCCAATACCGTTGATTTTTTCTAATTCGGCATCGATGTATTCCGGACTGGCGATCCTAAGGGCGCGGAGGGAGAAACATTGAAGAAAAAATGGCCTTCTTAGTGGGGGTGTCATGTCCCGAGTAAAGGTGTACGTAGTAGGACAAATTGTTTTTTTTTTCCGATAGATACTAAACTTAAAACGTAGGCTTTCCCTATGTACACGCACATCCAAAAACGGATTGAGTTGTCTTCTTCCACTTCTAAAGTAACTTAATGGAGGGGACTTGATCATTTACTGAAGGAGAAAGTTATCCAGGTCACGATTCATGGGCAGATACACAAAAATCGTCGACGTACCGCAACCAAGGGATGCCAACCCCCAGGATTCTCGGAATGTAAGTAATCTCGAAACTCCATATAAATATTGGAGAGGAGGGGCGACAAGGGGTTGCCCATGGCCATCCCAAAAAACTTGTTGATAATAGACGTTATTGAAAGTGAATTTACAATCTTTGATGCAAAGCTTAATAAGTTCCAAAACAATGTGTGAAGGTAATGGCAGTCATACTTATGTAATTCTTGGGAGAGAAAGTCAAGCATATCGTCAATCGGCACTTTTGTAAACAATGAACAAACGTCAAAACTGATCAATCTATCGTTAGTTTTCAGTACGTGCATTATTCAATTTTTCAGTAAGATCCATGGAATTTTTTACATGTGAATCAGAGATAGTTCCGAGAATGGGGGACAAGACTTGAGAAGCATTTGGAGAGTTTATAAGTAATAGAGCCCACCGAGCTAATAATAGGGCGCATGGGGTTGCCAGGTTTGTGGGTTTTAATAAGACCGTACAGGTAGGGCAGAGAAGGTGAAGTGGACATGAAAAGCGGAATTAAGTCCTTATGATCTTGAGAATGCGTTCAAGCCACTATTAAATGATTTGATGACGTCATCCTGCGGGTTCTTCCTAAGTTTGCTGTATGTGGCGTGGTCCTGGAGAAGCTCGTTCATCTTTCTGATGTAGTCCACTTTGTCCATAATAACTATGGTGTTAGCCTTGTCTGCTTTAGTAATATTGAGCTCCCCCTTTTTTTTAATTGTGAGAGGCTATTGCGAAAACGTTTAGGAAAGTTATCTTCGTACTACTATTCGCCGCACTATAAACAAGGGCTTTAACTATGTTAAACAAATACTGAGGGAGATTACACTGTTTTTCAAAACAAGCGAGACTGTAACAAATTTGTAAAGCCGAAGGTTTTTTAACAATAAAAAAGGACATACCATATCCAAGGGCCTTTTTGCATCGTCACTAATGTTTTTTGAAGAAAGGTTCAAAACACACTTTGAGCTTGCTTTTTTACTCCACTGACTATTTCGAATGAGACTTTTAATTTTTCGATCCAAATGTTACGAAGTGAAGAAGTTCTCCGACGCAACTCGTTGTAAATTTCATCAAACAAAGGTTGGATCCACGGTTGGGGAATAACGGTTACAAAATTACGTTGGCAATGCTTAAATTTTTGAAGGCGGACCACTCATTTTGTCTGGTGACTTCAATATTTTCTTTAAAATTAATCTTCTGAAGTTGTTAAACGGATGGTCGTCAATTTGTCTGAGGCGAATCGGAAGGAGGGATTTGGGAAGAACTTGCTCCTCTAGACAATTAGTAAGAAACTTTTCGTCGGATACGAATTGCATGCCCCTTCATTAATGTAGAAGAAAACACGGACACAAACGGAGACAAGAGAGGAACAGCAAGCCGAAGGAACGCGTGGTGTTTCATTATATGAAAATTATTTCACGAAAGTAACACGTGAAAAATATTTATGATGAATAAAACCACGAAGGAAAGGAAATACAGAATGGTGCTCAAGCGCTTTCGTCTAATCAGCCTATATATAGGATACAGAAAAAAAAAATATATATATATATATATATATATATATAATATATATATATATATATTATATATACAATAAACGGAGAAGTAAAAATAAAAATTAAAAATTAAGGGATTATCAGAGAGGCATACAAATTTGTAAGGAAAATATCGATTTTTAGCACATAGTTAAAGGCCTTGTTTATAGTGCGGCGAATAGTAGTTGCGAAGATAACTTTCCTAAACGTTTTCGCAATAGCCTCTCACAATTAAAAAAAGATGGGGAGCTCCATATTACTAAAGCAGACAAGGCTAACACCATAGTTATTATGGACAAAGTGGACTACATCAGAAAGATGAACGAGCTTCTCCAGGACCACGCCACATACAGCAAACTTAGGAAGAACCCGCAGGATGACGTTCATCAAATCATTTAATAGTGGCTTTAAACGCATTCTCAAAGATCATAAGGACTTAATTCCGCTTTTCATGTCCACTTCACCTTCTCTGCCCTAACTGTACGGTCTTATTAAAACCCACAAACCTGGCAACCCTATGCGCCCTATTATTAGCTCGGTGGGCTCTATTACTTATAAACTCTCCAAATGGCTTGTCAAAGTCTTGTCCCCCATCTAGGAACTATCTCTGATTCACATGTAAAAATTCCATGGATCTTACTGAAAATTGAATAATGCACGTACTGAAACTAACGATAGATTGATCAGTTTTGACGTTTGTTCATTGTTTACAAAAGTGCCGATTGACGATATGCTTGACTTTCTCTCCCAAGAATTACATAAGTATGACCTGCCATTACTTTCACACTTGTTTTGGAACTTATTAAGCTTTGCATCAAAGATTGTAAATTCACTTTCAATAACGAGTATTATCAACAAGTTTTTGGGATGGCCATGGGCAAACCCTTGTCGCCCCTCCTCTCCAATATTTATATGGAGTTTTTCGAGATTACTTACATTCCGAGAATCCTGGGGGTTGGCATCCCTTGGTTGCGGTACGTCGACGATATTTTGTGTATCTGGCCCATGAATCGTGACCTGGATAACTTCCTCCTTCAGTTAAATGATCAAGTCCCCTCCATTAAGTTTACTTTAGAAGTGGAAGAAGACAACTCAATCCCGTTTTTGGATGTGCGTGTACATAGGGAAAGCCCAGGTTTTAAGTTTAGTATCTATCGGAAAAAAAAAACAATTTGTCCTACGTACACTTTTACTCGGGACATGACACCCCACTATGAAGGCCATTTTTTCTTCAATGTTCTCCGCGCCCTTAGGATCGCCAGTCCGGAATACATCGATGCCGAATTAGAAAAAATCAACGGTATTGGAAGTGATCTGTGTTATCCTCTGCGTTTATGGAATTCTGTCTCAAGAAGGCAAAACGAACGTTCTATCGTGTGAATAATAACACTCTTACTTTGTCAAAAAATATTTTAGTACTTCCATTTTTCCCGGGCTTTTTAGGCATTGGTAATGTACTTAAACTTTTAGATATTAATGTTGTATTTTCATAAAACAATATTGTGAAAAATATCATAGTAAAAAATAGCCCTCCAATAATTCAGGCATTATCTATAAAATTGGTTGTAAACAATGATTCCTTTTACATAGGTCAGACGGGAAAGGATTTGCACACACGTATAAAACAGCATCAATATTCCGTTAGAAGAGGACAGTCGTCCAGTGCCCTTTTTGTCCATTTGTCAGAGTTATCCCACTGTATTGACTGGAATAATGCTTCAGTTTTATTTCACTCTAGCAACATTGTTAATAGAAATTCCTGAGTCTGCCATTATCCAACTTACAAATAACTTCAACATAAGCAAAGGTCTTTTTCAACGCAATCCTGTTGTTTTGAATTCCTTCAGAACAGATTTAGATAAGAAGGGTAGAACGCTAAATCTTTGGTAAACTTGTATGCTACTCTATTAACTTTTAATTTTCATTTTATTTTTATATACATCGAACCTTAACCAAAAAGGCAGAGTGTTAAAACCCGGGCAGATTTCCAGTATAAATTTGTATTTTTTTATTTATTTATTTTTTTTTATTTATTTATTTTTTTTATTTATTATTTATTTATTAATTTTTTTTTTATAACATTGGTTGGAAATAATTCATTTGATCTTGTGCTAAAAATCGACATTTTTTTCCTTACAAATTTGTATGCCTCTGATAATCCCTTAATTTTTTTTTTTATTTTTACTTCATTTATTGCATATATATATATATATATATATATATAATTTTTTTTTTCCTGTAACCTATATATAGGCTGTAACTCTTTATGTACTTCAGTGTTCCTGAGGATGTCATTAGACGAAAGCGCTTGAGCACCATTCTGTGTTTCCTTTCCTTCGTGGTTTTATTCATCATATATATATATATATATGCTGAAATAACCGCGAAGGAAACAGAGACTGGGCAATAATTAAAAGCCTATTGTTTTTCACCAAAATACACACAGAGAAACATATATATATATATATGTAATAAAAAGGGTGTGTCGTCCGCTGTTGACGGGACCCCTTTATTTCAAATGTTTATTTTAATTGAAAGTCACCATGAAGGCCAAAAATTAAATGTGAAATTTGGACGTTTGGTTGTTTGTTTTTCCTTGATTATTATAATTACCCTTTCTCTTAGTTTGGTGACCCTTCGCGTGAATTCTTTATCTTCCGCTTACTTCTGAACTCTGGTTCTAAGTGTGTAATTGATAATGAAATAGTTAATTTAAGGAGCGTTTAATTAGTGAATTAGAGACACAGTTCGATGGTTACAAGTTTAGTCAAAGTTCATGAAATATAGTATAATCGAGTTTAATTGTAGCTTAAATTAGACTTGAAAATAAATTAATCACTCAAGATTAAAGTTGCCAGTCCACTACTTCTCTCGCTGTAGTTAGACTAATGGCCCTCAATTTTCTCTCACAAACTCAATATTCAACTCAATGAATCTCTCAAATTTAGTCTTTAATGAGCAAATCCCCTCGTGGTCCTCACTTGGAGAACAACTTAATCGCGACCCAGCCTATCTCTTTCCTGACGGAGCGAAAGTTACATTCTGATTCTTTTCTTCGCATTTCGCCTTTACATATGCTTAAGTTATCCCACGTCAGCGTCCGAGGCACACAAAAAGGCGAACTCAGTGACCGGAAACTGCGTAGGTGTCAGTCTCTTTCTGGTGCATCGTTCACGCTTCGCAGAAGGAGCGTTGTATGGGTCATTAAGAACCCATATGGCTTCTGTATCAAAAGGTTGTCTAGATATTGCGGAGAAAATATGGTGGGTCATTGGGAACTATAGGGCTCGTGTATAACAAATCCGTCCCCTCTAAAAAAAAAAAAAAAACATTGAATCCATGATGGAAAATTTAGGCCGATCGGAAGACTTTATCAGTCATCGCGGTGGAGAGGCAATTCTCAAAACATGAAATTATTTTCACTTAGGTTTACCCAATACATCAGCACTCATAGTTACAAAAAATATAAGAAATTCAAATAAAACTTTAGTCTAGTTAAGCTTGCTTACTATTTAACTTATAAACAAATTGAAATGCGTCAAAATCAAATGGACTTAAAAATACATTTACGAAATAAGTACCGTGAGTCACTCAACATATACGGAACGTGAGACTCCTCTGATTCATGTTTTGGTGATTTGGTTCCTTTTAAGGGTTTGCTGGTACCCTTTTAAAAAATTTGTCCCATAATGCGAATTAAACCCACTTTATCACAGAGGATTATCACATGAGTTAAAACATAGCACGATATGGAATTTAGCTAATTTCTTCGATGAAGAAGGGGGTTGAAACAGACATGAAAAGTTTTAAAAAGTTATAAGGACAGGGGGTTCTATCGTTTTCCTTGGTTACTCTTATAGTTATGCTAAGGTGACAGTGGGGACTTTGTATCACTTTAGCGTTTGGTTTCTAGCAAAAAGGGGTAACATTAATAAACATGAAGGAGAGGATCCTCAAACGGGGTATATATCAACAATCATAATTATACCAATAAGAACTATGCTAACAATAAGATGTAGGAGAAACAAAATCATGGGGGAGTGTGAGGAGTTAATCACACAGGTAGTGCTGCATAAACGGAGAAGTATAGAAAGTTCACAAATAAATGTAATATGCATTCAGGAATTGTTCATTAAAACTAAGTTATGATGAAACACATAAATTACAAATTTCTTCGCGCCGAGCGGCGGACGTGATATCGCAAAGATTGTTTGCACTCTTTTCGAATAATTACGAGAATAATTCTTCTCTTGTTTATGCCACTGATTCCAATCTGATTCCTGTGGGGTGTTTTTCCCTTTTGTTTCTTGAATTTATAAGAGCCAATAGGCTCAGTCAAAAATTCTATGCTTCGCATTTTCGTCAGTAATATAAGGTTTGCCCTTTCTCGCAGTGAAACTGCACGGTTACAGATTAGCAAATTTTAAGCTGAAATCAGGAAAGTAATGGGGATGGAAATTTTAAGGATGCACTCTCGATTAAGTCAAGTGTGGTATAGGGGAAATATGAATTATATAATTCCTTTCAAGGGGACTTCGGTCAAGGATAGAGTTTACCGGCTCTTTTCTTAATTTAAGGGTAACTAAAATCTTTGTTCTTCGAATGTCGGTCGTGAAGCGCATCGAGAAAAGTCGTGCAACCTGGGGGAATTCCTGTTTAAATCGGGGGTTAAGGAATCGGAGAGGATTTATAGTCGTAAGGATGTATATGCAGTTACATCGCAGGCACTGAAATGTAGGCATCTTAAACTATACACGGGAACAAGGATCCAAAATATTTATTGACTCACTGTATAATTAACATGTAATTAAAGGAAAGGGTAGTTTTAAGAAAGGAAACACAGTAAGAAGGTTTGTATTATATAGGACAATTTAAATGTTGATTTTTATAAGGGCAAAAGCCCCTTTTAAATTAAAATTTCCGATGCTGAAATAGGAGCAACTTTTAATGTTACAATCTTCTCACTTATTTTAATATCATGGAAAATGTGTTTACTTGTTAAAGACAATTAACTCGTGTAACTCGGGGAGGAAAATGATTTCCTTAGAGGAAACATTCGTACGATGAGTCGCCTTTTTGAATGCGATCCTTTGAATTTCCTTAAGGGATAACTAAATTAATTAATAGTATGACACGAAAAATTTCCTTCGCATATTAATTTATTTGTGAATCTAAGAGCACGGGGAAAACATTTTTATACTAAATTCTTTGATCTTATTAGCCAGCACATTTTGTTTTCTGACTACGGGACACATATTCAACTGGATAAAATCTATATGGTTATCTTTGTATTTCAGTTATAAGGCAATATTATTAAGTATTATTAATATAAGCAAAGCAATTATTTTTAACGCTTATCTTAGCACTACAAGCAAGCCTTTTGTTTTCATTAAACACTTATTATTAATTATCAATTAGTTTAAGCACTAATCATTGAATAAAATTTTTTAATTATTTAATTCAATTTTATCAGCAAATTTAATTAATTTAATTTAATTAATTTCTTAATCACACTATCACTCAGTGTAAGTTATAAAAAGTGGGGGAATATGAAAGTTCGATTTTAGGGAATAATTGAAGTCTTAATTTCGAGAATAGCCGATTTCCTCGTAGCCAACATTAGGTATCGATTCGGGTGTACGATAGGACCGAACCGCAAGGGGCAACCTTCCGATGGAACTTGGACTCGTCGGTGAAAAGCGAAGTCGGTGAGGGATGCTTCTTGGTGGCGTCGGTGATTTGGTCATTGGAATTTCTTCCGTGGGACCAGGTGTCGGGGTTTCATACCTGGCAGTCGGCACCGGTGGAGGATTTCGGCGACAGCAGTATTTCTTCCAGGTCGCAATTCCGATGACGACGATTCCCAGTACGAAACAAAGGGTGAGGGTGGAGTAGGAGATGATGGAGGATGTTCCTTCGTCCGATTTCTTGAGGGCGACTCTTCGGAGATATCGGGTCATATCCCGGAGGTCTATTCCTTGCGACAAGGAAGCATTGAAATGGTGCAAGGTCTCCTTCGTAAACGAGGAGTTTACTATGTAAGTAATCTCGAAGTCGCTGGGCGGATCAGGAAGGTGGGGGTTCAATGTGAGGTTGCGCGGGTCGGAGAATATGGAGATGGACGGGATTCGTCTGTGATCAGTGAAGACGCTGCGTCCCTCGGGAAGGGTGAAGAATCTAGTCTTGGAGATCCGCACTTCCTGTTCTTCCACCTTTTGTTCTCGGCATCAGAGTAGCAGCGTGGTTGCTCGGGGCACGCTATAATATATTTGGTGTTGTTGCCGGATAAACACAGGTGAGAAGTCCTTCATCAAGACTCGATGGCAAGTTGTTAAATTGGTTCCTCCCTCCGTCTGGAAAAGTCTGATTAAACATTCATCTGACCCTTTTGAGAAGATGAAAGTTGGGGAGCGGCAATGATGATTTCCTTCTATGGTCGAGCAACCATTTAAATCGTCAAATTTGACGTAATTTAGTCGATCTTGGCTCACTCCAAGGTAACGAGCATCCGGGAGGATGTCCGACTAAAGGGCGTCCTTGTTAATCCAGACAGGTAGGTGAGACACGATGAAGAGGGTCATGGGTGATTCAATAGTCTTTAAAGGCACGAATATAAGGATTCGTAGCTCTTCAGGCGTCACCTTTCTCAATCGGGTATGACTTTGAGGCAGAAGGAAGGATCAAACAAAAATTAATATAAGCGGCCTCTGTTGGCATTAACCAGCGCCGTTTTTAACCGGTTGAGCCCCAAGTGAAGTCCTTCCGTATAAGTTGACAGGCTGTGTGCCAAAATCGATAAAAACGTGAGGTATTTTTCCTCCTTCACTTCTTCCTTCTAGACTGGCCAAATACACACCCACAGTGTCTTGAAATGATTCCACATTTGAGGTAAGGAGTTGGACGTACCTCTTCAGGTTACTGATGTCGTAAACTGTAGCATTTAGTAGAGTGATGTGGGAATTCAGATTGTCAGCGATGGACTTTTCGTTAGACTCAATTATTTGCACACGACGGATCACATCGTCAACTGAGTCTTGAGTAGCGGATCCAAATGCAAAGTTTAGGAACCCTCCGACAGCGTTGATGAGACCTCTCTTCTTCCTCGGCAAGGCTTGGGTTGGCAGGGAACTTTCTTGATTTAATGTTGTGACAAAGGATGCGATTTCATGTTTGGTTTCAATGATCTGCTCTGAACACCACGAAGAGTGTCTATCAAAATTCCTAGTTCGTTTATAGTTTCGGCTGTGGTGGTGTTCTTTATTCGCCTTAGACGTTCTTTGCTACATTCCAATCGCGCTTGTTCGTTGCGGCATTGAAGTATCAAGGAGTTCATTTTGTCGTCCAGATCAGCAGGTTTTGATAGTAAGGCTTCAGGCTGAGAAGTACGCTAAAAGTGTACGTGGGGCCTTGCAGAATTAGGGGGTCCATTGGTTGAAAAATGACTCCGTGATTTGAGAGGGTCTGCGCCCCAACTTGTAGAGCGCACAGGATTAAGAGGACGGGAATCATAGTCACTGGCAGGGGAAACTCTTTTGGGAATTTTCTTAGGGGGTGAAAAATAAAAATAAAAAGATCATTTATACAAACAACGACAGTGAAAGGAAAAGTTCTTTTCTCGAAATTCAAACAAATCTTTCACTCGGTTCCTTTCGGCTCAATGAGTTAAAGAGAACTGTTTCGAACGTGTGAAATATGTGTTGTATCATGTCCTCGCATCCTGTCTATATATACATATATACTGTTTTCCCATGACGAATATTTCGCCAAATATTCCTGAATCAAACGTTACAATATTAAAATATATTTACATGAATTTTGTTAACTCTAAACCTGCCGTGATTTACATTAATAAATTTCATTTATTATTTTTAATCGTTATTTATTTTAATACCATGAATCATGCCTTTCACCCAAATTCCTTGGGAGGAAAATCCTTCTCGTTAAATGTTTGACTTAATGGGGTTTGTCTAAGGGAAAGAGAAATATTATTTCTTTAATATCTCAGGGGAGAACCTAATCTGTTTGTCGCCTTTTGTTTATTTATTTTATTCGTTTGTTTATTTGTTTGTTTAGAAAACGTTCAATCTTCTTATAAACATTAGTCATCAATTCATTTCCGAGACCAGCAATCAGGGCTTTTAAATTACTTCCGGTGGTCGGGCAGCGTGTGACCACGGGTTATCGGTTTCCGAGTACAAACTCTGGAAACCGCGCGGTTGGTTTGTTATTTCTTCTTTCTTCGTCGCTTTGTCAATGTATTGGAGATCATCTTCCTCGCGTACGTAATTCATTTCGTCTATCTCTTCATTCTCGTCCACAATTTCAGGTTCGACTGTTTTCTTCTCTTTCGTTCAATATAGTCCTTAAGAAGGTTTTTTTAATCGGTTTCTCTTTTCCCAGTCTAAATCGGTATTTTTTATAAACTCCCGTACTTCCTTTCTTTCCTGTTCAACAGACTTAGGGGGCAACAAGAAGTCACTCATCATTTCTCTATTATAAATTTCTTCTGAAATTTCATCTTCAAACCATTTACGCTCATGGTTCATACTCGATTAATTTCTTCCTCACTCATTTCTTGCTCTACTTCTTCGCTGTTGGAAGAGCATTCGTTTGGTGTGCTACAGGGTCTTTTCCTTTCGCAATTGCACTATCGTAAAATTTCTCCAGCCAATTTTATTCCTGCTTTCTTAACTTTAACTCTGTCATGAGCGGACTCATTTTGCACGACAATCGATACATTCCCCTCTTCATTCACGCAAACCAATTGTGGTTCTATACGTAAATTTAACGGGTTTTTTTCCGCCTCTACGACTAAAGTGAATCCCTCTTTTAACGGGAAAGGTGGTTGTACTTCTAAAAATGCTCCAGCTAAAGGAGCAATGGAAGTGGATCCTCCTCTCAATGTAAGAGGGAGGTTATCTACTTCCTCTCTCTCCGCCTTTTGATTTACTTGGTTTGCGACTCTAATAATTTTCGTAACCAAAGGAATTCGGATTTCATTTATGTAGGCCGCGAAACCCGCGCCTTTACCTGCGATTTGTATGAAGTTGTCTCGGATGAAATCCGCCCCTATAATGAAATTTAGTCCTTCAGGCAAATCTTTAACAAGCAATACGGTAAAATCGTAACACTTTTGCTCTATACCTATTTTCATTTTTATTTGTCCCATGGTGGTTAGGACTTCGTCATTTACAACTTTACAACTACGACTAGTAATTTTGACATGGGGTCGAAATCCAACAGTGTCAATTAACCTTTCCCTCACGAGACAGACATCGGCCCCTGTGTCCAACAACCCAAGGGATACAATTTTTCCCAGGGTCACACGGATAACTGGATATTGGAACACTTGCAATGTGCATGGGACCGTTTACATACATAATTCCTCGCTCTGCATTCCTCATCACAACTTTCGTTCATTTTCACCCTGCTCGTTTCACAGGGGCATTTATATAGAGGAGTTACTTCATTTATTTCTTTTTCGCTAAACTTAGTCATTTCCTGTATTGCTAATCCATCCGCGTCCATTTTCACGATATTTTCCTCACTCATTTTTAGTTTTAGTTTATTTTCACAATTTATAGTCGTTCACCGGATTCAGACTACTTCCGTTCCCACAATATAAACACGAGCCACTCTTCATCACGTTATGTTTCACGCTTACGTCACACGAGCAGATCTCATACGCTCCATTCATCCATTTAGTTCCGTTGGGGGATCAATTTCCCTTTCGTCTATCGTGTCCTCATATACCAAGTCATGCATTTCTTGTATCTCTTTCGCGTCTAATTCATACATCTCATGAATTTCTCCCGTGCATTTCATAATCATCTCTGCATTCGTGTCCTTCGACTGAGGCTCTATCTCACGGTCAAGGTCACTTCCCATCCTTTCCTCGCACGCGTCATCTGGTCCACATGAAACAGACTCTACTCTCAAGGTTAAATCGTTCTGCAGCCACACTCCGTTTTCTTTCATCTCGCATTTACTCTCTCGTTTACTCGTCTCAAGGGCATTTAAACGCTTTTCTTTCGCTTTATCATTTATGCAGTTCGTACTGCGTCTTTCACTCCATTCATTCATCTCTTTCGCTTCCTCATTCCTGCAATTTGTACCGTTTCTTTCATTCCATTCATTCATTTTCACTTTCTCACTTTTATTTCTTTTGTTCCGGTCCTTGCCTCCGCCCTCTTGTTTTCTCTCCGATACCTGCCTCAATCCAAGTTTTTTTACTTTTTACTTGATTCTTCCTCCTCCCTGAATGATACTCTGTGGGGGGACTTGTCCCTTTCGGTTGAGGAGTCGTTCCTTCTGGGCCACGAGGAATCATTTCGCCCCTTTTCCCATCCTTTTTCTGGGCGTCGGTCGCGGTCAGGTTCTTTTTCCCTTTCGTACTTTCTATACGGCGACGGGCTTCTGTCTGTTCTTCGGTCTGCATACCTTCCTCCTTATTTCTTTCTTGGGAGGGATAATTTCCGTTCCTCCTCTCGTAAGGGGAGTAGTTTCTTCTTCTTCTTTGCTCATAAAGTGACGGTGAACGATACCGATTCTCGTACCGATTCTCATATCTGTTGTCGTATCTGTAGTTACCATAATTATTTCTGTCTCTCTCATACGGAGAGAAGTTTCGTTTTCTTGAATATTCGAAAGGGGAGGGGTATCTACTTCCCTTTCTGTCGTAATCGTCGTACCTTCGGCATCCTCCTGGAAACAATTCCCTTCGATAATTATCTCTTCGGGCAGGAGATACACTACTTTCTCTCTCCCGCCGATCACTTTCATTCCTTTCACGCACCCTTTCACTCTCTTTGGGTTTATTCTTTTCTAACTCTAATGCCTTCATTTTCTCAATTAGAGGGCACAGACTAGCTTTGTGTCCCTTCTTCTCACATGTGAAACATTGTACATGATTATACCAGGCATTGTTGTGAATCAGGGAGGCCTACATTGGGGGCATACATGGGAGGATACATTTGATAAATGGGGGGAACATAGGGATGAGGGAACTGAAAAGGGATTGGTTGCTGATAATTTGTAGGGACTGGTGTTGGTTGCTGATAAATGGTTGGGACTGGTAGGGATCCCGTAGGATCGCCTCTGAAGACGTCCTGCGTGTTATTGTCAGCGGTGATTCCTAAATGGGGGAGCTATCGGTTCCGTAATTATGCGTTCGTCGCACCGGATTCGCTTGATTTTCTTGGTGATCGGTTCGTCCCGATCGTTGTATTTTTTCCAAAGTTTTCGCGGAATGGCATTTAAAATTACTTTATTAACAAGGAAATCGACGTTTATCATCGCCTCGTCTTCCCCCGCGTCTTCCTTCAAAGACTCGGCTTCTTGCTGGATTCTATACGTAAAAGATGCAAACGATTCATCTTCCCTTCTACCTTCCCTCTCTAAGTACATTAGCTTATTCAAGATTTCGTCCTTCCTATTCTTACCATATATATATATCTGCACACACCTCCAAAAATTGTGTCCATGTTCTCATTTTCTTTATAAAGCCTACAAATATTCGCCTCGCGGGTAATGCGGAACACCTTATTGCTAACTCCATTCGCATTTTATCGCTCCTGGGCTCTCCGGCCGATATTAATCTAATGATTTCGGCGGCGAAATCAGGAAGATGTACATAATTTCTGTCGCCGCCTTGGGCGGCCGAAACTAAATATTCAGCGTACGATCCACAGAACACCGGGCAGATCTCTGCTGCCGTTTTAAGCTTTTTCTCTTCCTCGGCAGTAAAAGGGTCTCACTTTCATTTGGGTTACTTCGCGACGATAACGTATTTGACCTATTTTGAAAGGATCGTTCGTTTAGGGGGTTACGATATGCTCTGGTACTATTTCTGATTCGTCAGGGCACGCTTCATCCATCCATGTAGCTCACAATGTTGTAAATCAGAGCTGCCCTCTTTGATATGCCCCCCAACACTAGTTTCTATTGAGCACAGTGATTTTATTACAATTAGCCCATTAAACACAATTAATTCCCCGAGTGCCCTTATAGAATTCGTGATACCCAGCTCAGGCCCATACATATTTGAGCCAAGCTGCATGCACATGTACGCTAAACTAAGTACAGCCTATTCAGATGGAACGCACTGCGATGATAATTATTCTGCATATCCTGAAACCAACTTTCTGCACTCCATATTCAGTCAGTGTGAGGTGTATTTAAACCAGGTCACCATTTCGGCAGGAACGGGTTATTATCACCTACCAGCCTATCTGGAAAATGTCCTCAACCTTTCAAAAGAAGCGAAAGATACCTTTTTAACTGCCGAGGGCTATTATCAGACTACAGACGAAAGTAATATAAAGAATAAATTTAAAAATTCTAAAAACAAGATATACGAGTGTTTTGGACGTCTGCATACAGACTTCACATTCCAGGCGAAACTGCTTATGAATGGGGTGGATATGAAATTAAAGCTCACCTGCAGAATTCTGAGCTCTGCATAAATCTGGGGCCTGATCAAGAAGAGGGAGCAAAACCCGTTGTGATTCACATTATGGAAACATGTTTCCGCGTACCGCGAGTGAAATTAAGTTCGCCGAAATATGTAGAAATTGTAAAAAGTTTAATACACGCAGCAGTAAAATACCCAATTAACAGAGTACAGATCAAACTATACACGATGCCCGCAGGGTTGGCCTCGAAGCAGCTACAAAACGTGGCCCTGGGAGTTCTACCTAAAAGGTTATTAATTGGGATGCAGGATCGCGCTTCGACGAATGGAAAATATAAAAAAAAACGCCTTTAAATTCGAGAATTTCGGCGTTATAAATATAACTCTAACGTCATTGGCGTTGCGTTGGCGGGACTATGGTTACGGACTACCTTTACCCGTTTGATATAACGCCCAACTTATCTGCTAGTGTAAGTAAACACTTAAGTCCTCAACAAAGTGGGAACATCTCACTCAGATTGGAATTCGCCATTAACTATAAAATTGGTTGTAAACAATCCATTTGTTCTTGTGTTGAATTCGAGCAAAGTGCTAAAATTGGTAGTTTTCCTTACAAATTTGTATGCTCCTCCCACAACTTTTATTTCTATATTTATTATATATATATTTTTTTTGTAACCTATATATAGTCTTGAACTCTTTATTTACTTCAGTGTTCCTGAGGATATCATTAGACGAAAGCGCTTGAGCACCACTCTGTGTTTCCTTTCCTTCGTGGTTTTATTCATATATATATATATATATATACACACACAGTATATATATATATATATATAATTGTAACTATATTGTGTAAAATATAAGATGTCCTCAATAATCTTAGTCTTGTGCTCTGGAGCTTATTTATTGGATGCTAATTCTGTAAGCTGACTTGTACTAATTTATAAAAAAATATTTTTATCATTTAATAAATTGATGAAAATACACTGTGCCTTGTTCTTAACCAAAAGAAAAAAGTTTACATTACTTCCCCGACGACCTGGCAATCGTTGGACTGGATGTGAGCCAATACTTCGACCTCCGTATTCAGGTCACTGAGTTAACTGTGCTGTGAAACCTCCAAATCGTCGTCGACTATTTGCTTTTCTTCAAAGCTCTCACGAAAAGTAGCTATAACACGATCGAGTTGCGCATTGGAACTTTAAGGAGAAAGGATACGGTCGTAGACAGAAAATTATCTAATAATGATCATATCGGGTGACTAAGCACCGTCACAGGGTATCGAGCACCTGCTAGATATTAAACGAATCATCCACATTGAATCTTTTTTAATTAAAATCCATTTGTTCCATATATATATATATATATATATATATATATATTATATATATATATAATTGAGGATACATTCTATTTTAATGAAACATTTGACAAACTAATTTTAAATAAATTTTAACACGTAATAATTTGATAAACAAAATTCACTCTCTAAATACTTAATAGAATACCGGATCAGATAATAAACACAAAGCAATTAGCCTAACTGGGCTCAAAAGGAAGCTTAGCTGGATGTGCTATGCTTCATCTGCCAGCACCGGGTCACGAACCCGGGACTGCAACAATTCCCTACCTTTAAAGTTTTAGTAATTCTAAAAACCAACCTGTAGAACTTACTTGAAATTTTTAAGTTAACACGTACAGGGAAACAAGCGCTTAATAAAATTTCACTTTCAAAGGATACCTTCATCGCATGATTAAATTCACTATCTAAATGACATTCTCAGGAAGGAAGATTAGCGGTGCTACTAAGCCCCATCGCAGAGTCTCGAACCCCTGGGCAGATATCCTTTCACTTCGTTTATTATGGCTTTTTATAAATTAACTAACACTTGCAAGGGTTAAGCACTGAATGATACGATGTATATAGCCCGAGAATGAATCACAAACTAAATTATAACGTAATTACTCACATTTCAAATGAGAATGTTTCGGCTGGTTCTTTCTCGCCGTCACAAATTTCTGCAATGGTTTGCGTTGAAAGTAGGGCGTTCCAGTCGGCCGCTGCGGGGAGCAGTAAAGCTGATGTGTCTGACTGGACGTGTCCATAATGAGAGAATGTGTAGTTACTCGTTGATAAATCACTGTTTTGGATCCAGCTGAAAATGTTCCCTCTTATATACGTTACCCCGATTGGCCCCACCCCCAATATTCGTTTCACGAGTTTCCTGTGTGAGAGCGAGACTTTCCGCCAACCAGAGATCCTGGATTCGTTCTCATGCCCCGCCCAATGGGTTGTAATTGGACGAGACGCGAATTCTGGAGGCGTTTCTTTACCAAATATAACTTATTCATTCCATGGGTTATTTTGTTTTAAAAATTATACTAACGTTTTTATGTTATAGTTTAAAGATAAAATTGTATATTAAAGATAAATTTGTTTGAAACAAAATAGTTGCGTGAAAAAGGAAAAGTGAATAAGTTATCCCGAAATAGAACCTATTTTTATTATAAAGTTATATTAATATTTTTTGTAATAAGGTTCAAAGATATATTTGTGTCTTAAAGATAAATTTATATTGAAACAAAATAATTGGATAAAAGAGGAAAAATTAGTAAGTTACCCCGAAATAGAATCTATTTGGGCGAAAGACGAGAAATGGAATAGTTATCTCGAAATACAATCTATTTTTAATATAAAGTTACATTAATATTTTTTGTTATAGTTTAAGGTTAAAAATATATATTAAAGATAAATTTGTATTGAAACAAAATAATTGTCCAAAAGAGGAAAAATGAAATAGTTACCCCTAATTTAATTTCTATTTTGTTTTAAAAATCATATTAATGCTTTTTATTTTATAGTTTAAGGATAAAATTGTATATTATGGTGGAAATTTGTTTTTGTTTATCTTATTCGATTTTTTGTATAAAAAATCGCCGACCAAACGTCAAATTGGCCTCGTGGTGTTCTACCATGAGAAACTTAATGGAAAAACTATTAGCGTCGTCCATTTTTTGAGACTTGTCGGTCTACCCCCTGGCCCGATAGACGTATTTGTTTATGTTTAATAGCTCTGTCTATTGAGTCGTGTTTAGAGACCTTGTCGGTTTACCTCCTGGCCCCATAAATGTATCTGTTTATGCTTAATAGCCGTCAATTGGGTCGTATTTAGAAACCTTGTCGGTCTACCAGGAGCTGGTAAGTAAAAGCCGTGGGAATGGTGGGTTTGGTTAGGTGATGGTAAGTTATACTTAGACGATTGGTGGTTGTAGTGTTGGTTGTGGTGCTGTGGTGGTTATGTTCGTATATATTTTGCTATTGGGGCTTTACATGCATCTGTTTATATACGTTGTGTGTGTGTGTGTGTGTGTGTGTGTGTGTGTGTGTGTGTGTAATAATAGGGGATCTATGGTCGTGTATGTGCGGGGAGTGTATGTGCGCTTTTTGGCTGTTCATACGATATATATACTGTGCCAGCTGGCTGATAATGCCTGGATGCACTGGCTTCTACGCCACCTGGCGGATTTCGGGTTTTAAGACAAGTGATGCTACCATGAGCTCTCATTGTGCACCTGGATCTTCCAGATGTAGGATGCTCTGTCTTCCGCTCTCTCTCTTAGGTTAGGTATACCCCTTTAGGGGGGTGAGGCCGTCCCACTTCTCCCCCAAAGAGGTTAGGTGGACTCCCCCAGCTTGCTTGGGAGATTTCCCCCTTTTTTGGTACCCTGGGGGTTGGCACCTTGCAACAAGGGGGGGCACTAACACTCATTTGATCAACATTGCAATTACTCTGCACTCTCTCCTTTTGCGGTCATTCTACTAGCCCGGATTTAAAATCCGTTGTTGTTGTTGTTTAGCCGATCAGCCCACCCTGATTGAGCAAGCCGGCGGCACGCAGGTAACCGATCGCTCTCTCCGGAATGGACTAGAGGTTCAGCGCACTAGTGATGTTGTGTTGTGTTCGTTGTTGTGCTAGAGCGGTACAGTCTGTCATAATGTGTTCAATTGTTTGTGATGTGTCCTGGCACAGGTGGCAGGTGTCGTCTGTGGAGTTGTCTAGTCTGTGTTTATATGTCCGTAAGTTGGGGTGATGTCCACATCGGAATAGTGCTAAGTTAACTCGATCCGATCTGCTCAGGCTGATCTCTGACCTGTTAATGGGTAGTGGCTTCGCACCTAGGACCGCATTCGGACCGAGTCGTGTCAGTGCTTTGTGGGTTAGGTGTGTGTGTGTGTGTGTTTTCTGTACTGTGTGATGTCTGTGGGGCGTGGTATGGAATGGAGTATTTGGTTATGAAGTCTCTCTGGTGTTACCTTAATGGTGCGAGGTGTTGGTGCATGATTGTACATGTAGTGGCAAGGGTGTTGTGGGTTAGTTGTCGCTGCTGCCATGAATTGTGTTCCCCTCATATCTAAATGTTCCCTAACTTTCAGTATTTTTGTTTCTGTGTGCAGGTGTTCTATTGGTGTTGTTTGAGTGCATCCTGTAATGATAATGGGTGCCCAGCATGGGCTAGCATAGTCCATAACTGAGCGAATATATTGTTTGTATATGAGTGATGTTGTTTCCTGCTGGTGTCCAAAGTTTGAGCCTGTTAGTACCCTAAGCGTGTTAAGTCTTGACGTACATTTGTTTTTAATGTCCTGAATGTGGTTTGCAAAAGATAATGATGTGTTGTATCGTATGTGACCGCAAGTATTTTGGTCCTATGAGTGTTTGGAATGTTGATGTTGTTTAGTGCAAGCTGTGGAGTTACCTGGTGTTCTTTTGTGTTGCTTGTAAGCAAGGTGATGGTTGATTTTGTGGGCGCTACTTTGAGTCTATTGTGTGTGAGCCAGTCTTGTATACTGTTTATGTATGTTTGTAAGTTATTTGTAGCGGTGTCGATGTTGTTGTGGGTGGGTGTTAGAGTGATGTCATCTGCATATGATGAAGGTAAGCTTGTTATCTATGGGTGTTGGAATGTCATGCATGTATAAGTTGAACTTTGTTGGTGAGAGAACAGAGCCTTGAGGGACCCCGTTCGGAAAAAGCTTGTTTTTGGATGACTTGCCATTATATGTGACATGTATCTTCCTGAAAGATAGTTCCTCAGCCACCTTTTGGTGTTTGGTGTTATTGTGCATGTTTGTGTTGAGTATTTTGTTTATGAGAGGGAAGCGTGGGATAGCATCAAATGTTTTACTAATGTCTATTGTTGCTAATAGTGTACGTTGAGCTGGTCGTCTGGAGTTGATGCCATCCATGATGTGCTGCGTGAGGTTAGTGAGTAATGTCGTGGTTGAGTGGTGAGGTCTGAGTCCATGTTGAGTAGGCGATAATGGTATGTGTGGGTTGGTGATTTGTAAGATTAGTCTTTCTGTTACTTTGGAAGGTGTGGATAATAAGGTAATGGGTCTATAGGAAGCTGGTTCTGTTGGATTTTTGTTTGGTTTGAGTAATGTAATAATTTTACCTTGTTTCCATATGTCAGGAATAATACAGTGTTGGTATGAATATGTGGTAATGTTTGTGAGAGCTAGTATTCCCTGTGGGCCCAAGTGTTTAGGGTGTATGTTAGATATGTTGTCTGGTCCAGTAGCCTTCGAATTCTTAATGTTTTTGATGATCTTGGTGGTCTGGTCTGTATTGAAGGGTGTAATGGTCGTGTCGAGTCTGTAGGTTTTCTTGTGTCTGGCTGTTTGTCTGTCTGCGTGTTTGTGGTTGTTGTCTCTGTTTAAGTGACTTATCTTTGCGTAGTGATTAACTAGAATGTTAGCTTGTTGTGTGTATGTTGGGATATTATTTTGGCTGCGACAAATAGCCGCGTGTGAGGTGTGACTGCCGCTGTTAGAGTGGGTAATGCTGTTTATAGTCTTGTATAGCCTGGATGTATCTGTGGAGTGGTTTAGTGTTGTTATGAATTCCCTGAAAGTTTCTGTTTGTTTTTCTTTGAGTTTGTTGTTTATTTCTGTGTTGAGCTGTTGTATCTGCTGTTTTATAGCTTCTGTGTGTGGTGTTTGTGTGTTATGTTTGAGGTTGTTACGTTGCCTTATGAGGTGGGCTATTTCTCTAGTGTAATTTGGGTTGTATTTCCTAATGTTGCCCTTGGGTATGTATTTGTTTGCATTATTGATAATTTGATTAAATGTCTTGAGTGTTGTATTGATGTTTATGATGGGTGTGCTGTTTAATGTGGTGAATTTTTCCTCAGTCTGTATTTTGAACTGTTCCCAATCAGCTTTCTTGTAATTTCTGTAAGTGTGCCTCAGGCTGTTGGGGCAGAGTGTAGAATGTTTGTAATGATGATGGGCAGGTGGTCAGATGACAGTTGTTTTTCTGTTCTCCAGTGTGTGTGTTGCTAGTGAGGGGGAACAGAACGTTATGTCTTGGGAGGAGTTTGAGTATCCTGCTTGATGTGGTATGTGTGTATGTTCTTCTATATTGTTAAGAATGAAGAGGCTGGTTAGTTGTGTGGCTATGTTGGCGCCCCTGGTGCTACTTTGGTTGTGCAGGTACCAACTAGTGTCTTTAGCGTTGAAGTCTCCTCCTAAGTTGACATTAGTGAGAGAGGTCAGATTGTGTAATTGTGGATTGTAATTGGCTGGCACCTGAGGTGAACTATCTGGTGGGATGTAAATGTTGATTAGTGTGGTGTTGTGTTTTGCGCGTGTTTTAATGTTACCTGCCTGCATTTCTATCGTGTTATCTGCTTGGATTGTGTTTGTAATGTTTTGGGTAGCATCAGTGTAGCTAATGCTTTTACGTATGTAAGTGATGAGTCCACCCCCGTTACCCTTAGTACGATCTTGACGGATCGCCGTGAAGTCAGGGATGGTGGGTGTTTTGTGTGTGCGTTTTAGTTTTGTTTCTTGTATTGGTGCTATGTGAATGTTTTGTTTGTGTACGAATTCCCTAAGCTGCATGATTTTGTTGCGAGGCCATCTACGTTGAACTGTAATATGTTAATATTATACTTCTGTATGTGTCTCATGGTGCGAGTGTGTCTATGTCTTTGTGTATGGTGACATGTGTAAGTTGTAATGGGGCCTGGATTAGTCTTAATGTCGCCGGAGAGTAAGAGAAGTCCGGGGAGCACGCAATTGCTCCCCGTAAATGAAAAAATAGCACGTTGAGAATAGGTCCGGCCCCGGGAGCCGATCGGCACTCTGACCGTGCCACGCACAGGCCGTCGACTGCCAGTCTGGCCAACCGTAGACAACCCGCTGCACGGAGAATTGAGGAAGTTTGGCCACCAGCGCGTTGATATTTTGGTTTGACGTCGCCTCTTCTTCGTGTTGACGTGTCACACGCTGGAGGATGCAGCCGCTGTTAGAAGCTTCTTCGTCAGCTGCTAATACTTTTTCCACGTTGTTCTAGCTAACTCTTCAGAGGTTTTTTATAAACAAATCTCAGTTTTCTGCTCAAAACGGCTCCTTCTAATTTTAAAATTGATTACTCAAGGAAGAAAGATGTTGACTTCTATTTTGCGGCAACAGTTGATGATATTTATGTTACTTTATTGATTAATGAAAATGATTAGGCTCTTCAAGTTATAAAAGATTTCTTTTGCAATAATTGATAAATACGAAACACAAAACGTATATGCAAACAGGATGATGATGCTTAGACAACTCAAATTGCTGAAGTTTTCTCTTTCTCATATATTGTATCGACGTAATACTGTAAATATATTTCAAGTTTCTGAATAAAATCCGTTGGACTATTCAGTGTGGGAAGCACTAAAAGAAAAGGTTTAGCGCCTTAGTCATCAAATCCGAAATGTTTAACAACTTAGAGCTACAATCGTGGACGAATGGCGTAGCATATCCCAACGATTTCTAAACAGTGCTATCAACGAGTGGCGAATGCGTCTTGAGCTCTGTCGGGATAATGACGGAGGGCATTTGGAACATCTCTTGCCATGATGTGCAAGTTAAGTGATCATACTGAAAGGTTTGTTTGCATTATTAAAGTTCAAAGTTTGTTTATATTATTGTTTAAAATATACATTTGAAATAGTGGTCTAGATTTTTTGCCACACCCGGAATATATGTATAAACCTTAATCTTGGTTAGCTTTGGTCAACGCCCACAAATTTTTCTGACCATAACCAAATTGATATGCAATTGAAGTTAGCAACCCTCCAGCTATCGTCCAATTGATTTGATTTTCGTGATTTCCGTGAAACGTTTGCTATTGCGCTAGACCTATTAAAAGCTTTTGATAGATTCTGGCACAAATCTTTAATTTCCAAACTGCCGTCCTTCAGTTTCTATCTTTCTCTCTGTGCTTTCATCTCTAATTTCCTTTCTGGCCGATCTACAATTGTGGTTATATAACAGTGGTTTTCCTCAGGGTTCTGTCATGTAACCCACTTTTTTCCTTTTGTTTACCAATGATCTTTTAATTCACATTTCCTGTCCTATTCACTCCTATGCCGATGATTCCACTCTTCACTTCTCCACTCGCTTCCAAAAGCGTCCCTCTCAACAGTCACTCCATGATTCACGTAGGACGATTATGGTGCACCTGACCTCTCATCTTTCTGCTATATCTGATTGGGGCAGAGAAAACCTTTGGCCTTCAATGCCTCAAAAACTCTTTTCCTCCATCTATCCACTCGTCATAATCTTCCACAAGACTATCCCCTTACCTTCAATAACACAACTCAATCCTTCCTCTTCTCTTAACATTTTTGGCATTTCTTTTTCTCGTCATATTTCCTGGAAAGATCACATATAATCTCTTTCCAAAACAGCTTCTAAGAGGTTAAGTGTACTATACCGTCTCCGCAGTTTTTTCACCTCCACTCAGTTGCTGTCTCTTTAAGGGTGTCATGTCCGCTCCTGTCTGGAGTATGCTTCTCATATGTGGGGTGGCTCAACCCACACAGCCGTACTTGACCGGGTGGAATCAAAGGCTTTTCGTATCATTCTCCGCCTCTTACTCACTGTCTTGACTCCCTCTCTCTTCACCGCAATGTTGCCTCACTCATTCTGTACTATCGCTTTTTTAACGGACACTGCTCTTCTGAACTCTCCAACTGCATACCTCCTCCTTTAACCCATTATGGATCAAAACGTTTTTTTTTATTTCCTGATATTTCTTGATATATTCAACTTCGGAGAGACTTTAAATAAACACGAAATAGTTATCTGATACAGAAAATTTTAAATTAAAAAGTAAAAACTAAAAAATTAATATTTAAAAATTTAACTTTTAAGTTCTAACCTAAATTGTATTGTTATAATATGTCCCAATAAAGGGACGATGACTGTTAATTGGGTAAGGAGAGCATGCAGCACCAGACTTTCGACACTTTCTCATTCCTTTTCTGTCCAACTCTCTAACACAAGGGTTAATCGGTATTTTCAATCTTCCACATACTCAACGGTGAACTCTGGAACAATCTTCCTCAATCTATCCGTTCCCCCTGTCTATGACCTCTAATCTCTCAAACGCCGAGTGTCAAGGCATCTCCAAATCTCTGAACCTTTATTTTGGCTCTCTTCTTCTATGTTACTTCTGCTTTTAAGTTACGTTTTTATTTCTAACATAATTATAGAATTGTTAAACTACTTTTAATTTTAGCATTCCACCTTTAAGGTTTAACAGACTTCGCCAATCTCTTTTAAAGTTATGAGATATTACTGGATTTTAAACGTTTAAAATAATTTTTTTTAAAATGTGCTATTAATTTCGTCACGCGATAGAGCCTCATCCCAATTATGAGTCGAAAATTGCAGTTTCGTGTCACGAAGTTTTGCTCTCTCAAAATCCAAAACGTGTTCCAGACTCTCCGAATTATGGGCAGTAACTTTAATTTCAAATGTTATTTGCCTATTGCCACTGGTCGAGTAGTAGTTTCCTACAGAAATATGATCAATGAAGTCTATCTAGGTCTGTACTTAAAACTAAATTTAGAATATTGCGTTTTCCCTTGGCCGCCTTGACCATTTGAAAAATTAAACTTTCGAGCAAACTCTCGTAGATTCGACGACCGGAAGTAGACTGTAAAGGACCACTCCACTCCCTGGAAGATAAATTAAGATCTCCCATAATTATCGCATCATGTTCGCTACTTACATCAGTAGTATAGCCGCAAAAGGGGAGAGTGCAAGAATGTTGCAGGTTATTATGTAATGTTGCAAAGGGGGTGGGGGTTGTTGCAAAGGGGGGTGGGGGGTTGCAAAAAATAAAAACAAATAAAAAAAAGGAAAAAAAAGAAAAAGAAGAAAAAAATTCCCCCAAAGGGGGGATGCTGCAGGTGCAACAAGGGGGGTCATGAAACTTGGAGGCGGCGTTATCCCCCAAGAGAAAGGAGAGAGAGGAGGAGAGAGAGGAGGAGAGAAAGGAGGAGAGGTGTTCACCTGGCAGGAGCCAAGTGCACACTAAGACTTCAGCCGAGTTGGCGTTGTTTTATAGGCTCCTAATCAGCCAGAATCAGCCAGTTGGCTGAGCCAAGGTGAGAGAGACGCCTGAAGGAGAGAGAAGACAGCTGAAGGAGAGAGAGACCTGAAGAAGAGAGAGACGCCTGTAGGAGGAGAGACGCCTGAAGGAGAGAGGAGAGGTACACATGCAGGAGGTACACATGCAGGAGGTACACACACATACGCACACATGCAGGAGGTACACATGCAGTAGTTACACATGCAGGAGAGAGAGAGAGAGAGAGCTGAAGGAGGGAGAGAGACGCCTGTAGGAGAGAGAGAGAGAGCTGAAGGAGGGAGAGAGATGCCTGTAGGAGAGAAAGAGAGAGCTGAAGGAGGGAGAGAGACGCCTGAAGGAGAGAGAGAGAGAGAGAGAGTAGTTGCCTTTAAGGCATATTATTTTCGTTTTCCTAACCTAAGAGGCCACTAAGGGGTTTACCAAAGGGCCAAAAAGAGAAGGACCAGAGGTCCTTGCTCGGCTGGAGCCGAGCTGGGAATGAGTCTTCACCAGCTTCTCGATCTTTTATAAGCCTCTATTCTGGCTGAGTTGCCAGATAGCGCAATGTGTTCAGTTGCCAGATAGCGCAATGTGTTCAGTTGCCAGATAGCGCCATGAGTCCCATTAATCATCCATTGTGCAACACAATATGACGATAGTTATTCCAATTAAATTCTGTTTAAATACACCTTTATTAATTGCATACCTTTCCAGTTTTTTTTGCAATGATCGGATTGCTAGATATATATTATTATGCTATATATATATATATAATATTATATATATATATATACACATTCTTTTCTTATGTTAGGTAAATATATATAATATATATATATATATATATATATTATATATATATATATATATATATAATAATAATAAACGAATAAACAACTCGCACACACACACACACACACACACACACACCACACACACACACTTCCCGGAATTTATCAACCGGATTGAATAAAAGTAAAGGCAACTTTCAATATATTTTAGTAATATAACAGAATTAACAAAGTTACCCAATAAATATTTCGTTAGACAGAAAATGAATTTTTATAAGGGAAGCCCAACTAGCTATGAATATATCACCATACGCTTTATTTACGTTTGTTAAAAAATATTCGTTTTAGTCTTTCCTTCTTATTGATAACTTATTTAAACTAACACATTTATTGTCATTCCACTTGACAACCAGAACTTCTCCCGTGTGTCAAATGAATAATTATAGTAGAAACAATTCATTTAAAAGTTGAAATTAGCCAAAACACATTCTCATTGCGCTTACGAAAAAACATATATTAACAATATATGGTGGTAGATGAATCCAATTAAATTCTGTTTATTAAATAAATAATTTTCATTATAAATATCCGAGTATCAGTGGGGAAAAACGAACGGAAATGAAAATTTATGAAACAAATCAAAACAGACGATCGTCATTCCCCAAACCCGTATATATAATATATATATATATAATATATATATATATATAATAAACGAATAAACAACTCGTGCACACACACACACACACACACACACACACACACACACACACACGCACACGAGGAAAAGACGACTCTGTGGCATTTCGAATCGTGTCCCTAGAGACCTTTTCGGCCGAGGGATTAATCCTTTCGTCCAAGATATTCGATAAAAAACCTCACCTCACTCCGACTCTTAGATATACACACAATTATAATAAATAATAAACGAAAGAAACAAGGTGGGGAAACCTGAAAATACTAATAAATATATATATATATATATATATATATATATATATATATATATAAAGAAAGAGCGAGAGTTTTGTTCAAATAAAGATACCACAATTATAATAAATAAAATCGAAAATGGCAGAGTTTGTTTCTAGTGAGAAAGGAAAGCCTATGTTCTTAGTGAATGGGTTTTATATGTAAGAGATCAGCAAAGCCCAGCTGTTCATCATTCCACATAATAAAAGAAAGTGGTTGGCAGATAAACGGGTACCCTACGTGTCCTAGTGGTTAAGACGCTGGGCTGTTGATGGTTCCACGTTAAACTGTAGGTCTAAGGTGGTCATTACACATAATAAAAGAAAGTGGTTGGCAGATAAATGGGTACCCTACGTGTCCTAGTGGTTAAGACGCTGGGCTGTTGATGGTTCCACGTTAAACTGTAGGTCTAAGGTGGTCATTCCACATAATAAAAGAAAGTGGTTGGCAGATAAATGGGTACCCTACGTGTCCTAGTGGTTAAGACGCTGGGCTGTTGATGGTTCCACGTTAAACTGTAGGTCTAAGGTGGTCATTACACATAATAAAAGAAAGTGGTTGGCAGATAAATGGGTACCCTACGTGTCCTAGTGGTTAAGACGCTGGGCTGTTGATGGTTCCAGTTAAACTGTAGGTCTAAGGTGGTCATTACACATAATAAAAAAAGTGGTTGGCAGATAAATGGGTACCCTACGTGTCCTAGTGGTTAAGACGCTGGGCTGTTGATGGTTCCACGTTAAACTGTAGGTCTAAGGTGGTCATTACACAAATAAAAGTGGTTGGCAGATAAATGGGTACCCTACGTGTCCTAGTGGTTAAGACGCTGGGCTGTTGATGGTTCGGAGTTAAACTGTAGGTCTAAGGTGGAGTGGAACAAAGAAAGTGGTTGGCAGATAAATGGGTACCCTACGTGTCCTAGTGGTTAAGACGCTGGGCTGTTGATGGTTCGGAGTTAAACTGTAGGTCTAAGTGGAGTGGAAAGCTTGACCTTCGTCAGAATGAACAATTCGGGCGGACCTTAGACCTACAGTTTAACGTTGAAACCGAATGTTATTTTTAAAATATAATTATGATATATTTCTTTATACCCTCTCGATTACATTAGTGACTAATGATGCGGGAAACTGAGTAAATGGAAATATTATTTTCTCGAAAACTATGGGTGATAGAAAACTTCTGAAACCATATTTGGAATCAATATCAAAAGTTCTATACGAATCACCAAATAATTTTCAAAGGAGAATAAGAGCATTAAATCTATTAGTGAAAATATAAAGATGCAATTACTCGTCCGTACCCGTTATAGCGGAATGGTACACGTCATAGCTCCACCCAGCTACATCGGCAGCCAATCACGACGAACATCTGGTCTTTTGGGCGGAGCTTGGCGATTGTGCATATAAAAGGGGATATTTTTCAGTTGGGAGTAACAGTAGCTATTTTCGCGTCAGTGAATAATCATTCCTCCACCATGGACCTGTACGTCTCCCCAGACTTGTATGAAGAAGTGATACTGCAGCATTAACGCATTAGTCTTTTAATGCGATTGATCGTGACGATTATTTTCAACGCAAACCGTAGAAGATATTGCAGTGACGCTCCTTACAATCCGACGCAAGGGACTACCATAGAAATGTAAGTGTCTATAATTAGAATTTTATATATATATGGAGAGTTGTAGTATCTCGTCAAATAGATACTCGCCAAAAATGTCAATCAATGTTATTTCCCCATTATGCTAAAATCGAAATTTTTATGGCGTTCATTCCTCGAACCAAAGATATCTTCACATAATGGGGATCTGTCGTGTATACTCTGTATATGTTTTAAAAGCATTATTCCTTTAAGGTCCGATGAGGATTTGACACGAGTTATACAATCTTTTGAAGAATCTCGGAATAGGGAGGTATACTGATCAGTCAACAATGTCACACCGAAATAATGTAAGTGTTTTTCGATCTTTTTGGGATAAGAAGACACAATATATTTTCATAAATTTATTAAATGAAAGAAATCAGTACAATAAACGAATATATCGTTACAAATATACGAACAAAAACATTATAATATACAACGAGTACGTACAATTGGAAAACGGTTTTTTATCTGTCTGCATACCATTTCATCGTTTCGGCGAGTGTGACACGGGTCAAATAAATTTAAAAAATTTATAAATTCTTTATCATTTGACATATGCATGAGAAATGAGACGCAGTACATTCCGCAAACATTAGTAAAATATCCTTGCATGCGAAATGGGTCCACACAACTTCGGGAATATGTAACTGAGCGAGAAATTTTACAATAATAGGGTCACTCCAGGGTTGAGTACCGAGTGAATCAAAATAGTACAGGCGCTGTCTATTTTTAAAATAGACAGCGATCCAGTGAATCCCTTCATTACCGATGATGTCTGTGTTCACAATAAGACTACCGCATTCTCGCGTACTTGGCAAACTCAATGTTTCATTCTTCGCAAACACGCCGATAAATTTGGAACGTGTGACTCGCTCCATTACTTTCTGAAGTGTATTAGCATCCATTTTAAAAGTCAGTGATAACGCTTCTAAATCTATCTACTTCTATTAGGGCTTGCGATTCGAGATATACTAGTACACTAATAGGAGCGTCTATAGGCTTGGCGAATTCCAGCCGCACTGAGATGTTACCGCTCTGCTGTGGGGTTAAATGGGTATTTACGCTAGCAGATAAGTCAGGTGTAATGTCAAACGGTAAAGGTTAAATTGATCAATGAATTCTTCCTGCGTTACCCCATTACCAAGCTCATCACAATCACCTGCAATATGGGTCAGATTACTATAGGCTCTGGCACAAAGAGGTAACACAGCGTCTGATGAATAGTCCGTACCCATTGTTCCACCCAAAGCAGTGCCATTAACGTATAGAGTTATATTTTTAAGTCCGAAATTCTCGAATTTAAAGGCACTCTTTTTATATTTTCCATTCACCGAAGCGTGGTCCTGCATGCCGATTAATATCCTTTTAGGAAGATTTCCCAGGGCAATGTTTTCTATCTGCTTCGATGCCAACCCTGCAGGAACCGTATATAGTTTGATCTGCACTCTGTTAATAGGATATTTCACTGTAGCGTTTAGTAAATTTTTCTCAATTTCTAGTTGTTTTGGTGAACTTAATTTCACTCGCCGTACGCGGAGGTATGTGTCCATAATGTGAACCACAACGGACTTTGCACCCTCTTCTTGATTCGCATCCAGATTTAAGCAGATCTCAGGACTCGTGCGGGTGAGCTTTATTTTCATATCCACCCCGTTCACAAGCAACTTCTCCTGGAAAGTGAAATCTGTGTGCAACCGTCCAAAACACTCGTATATTTTCTTTTTAGAATTTTTAAATTTGTCCTTTATACTATTTTCATCTTTAGTTTGATAATATCCCTCCGCACTTAAAAAGGTAGCCTTCGCTTCTTTGGAAAAGTTGAGGACATTTTCCAAATAGGCTCGTAGATGATAGTACCCCGTGCCTGCCGATATGTTGGTCTGATTTAAATATACGTCACACTGGTTGAATATGGCGTGCAGAAAGTTTGTTTCAGGGTATACAGATATTTTTCATCGCAGACCGTTCTATCAGAATGGGCTATACGTAGCTTAGCGTACATGTGCACACAGCTTGGATCAAAAAAGTAAGGACCTGAGCTGGGTATCACGAATTCTATAGGTGCACTCGGTGAACTAATTGTGTTTAAAGGGTTAATTGTAATAAAGTCACTGTGCTCAATAGAAACTTGGGTTGGCGGGAGCTCAAAAAGGACAGCTCCGATTTACAGCATTGTGAACTACATGGTGGATGAAGCGTGCCATGGCGAAATAGTGACTCCTCTCTCGACAAGTGGTAAACAAACTATGATTCATGAGATCAATATCCTTAGCTTATATCAGTCAAAAAAGTGGTCAACCATAGGTTTCATTCGCTTACAGCATTTCTTTTTTGATAGCCTTTTACGTTTAATACCACGTGACCCCTTCTTCTTCCGGGGAGCCCTCTTCTTCTTCCCGCCACCACGCATTTTTCTCTTTGCATCTTTGATGATTTCGTTCCGTGTACGCTTTAAATGTTTTTTTGAGCCTCTTTAGGTTTAGCCCCGGCCACTATGTCTTCTGCAGTGTTAAGGCCTGATTGTAGCGCTTTCCTTCCAAGGTATCTGGCACCCCTCTTCAGCAAAGGAACAGCCGTACGTAGTATGGATGAAAAAATGGATCCAAGTCCACTACCGCGCTGGTATCGCATCCCTCGATAGACGGTGAAAGGCTTTCTATCCATTATAACTCAGTGCGTCGAAAGTGTAGCTTCACTGTTAAGCTCCCGTTACCGAATGGGAAGTTTTCGCCCTCAATCGTTCTTATATATATTGTGATATTGGTTATTAAATTAGTTGCGACATTCAAATAATGGGGTCTGTCATATGTAATACTCAAACTCCTTCCTCTATGGTTGGGGATGTGAGCAATGCGCAGCAGGCGTGCCTGGGTATCCCCAACAAACTGGTGCTCCACTATATTACTGTAAATATAGCACATGTCTGGGGACCTTTCAGCCAATTTCTCCATCTTCAATTGATACATTAATCTGGACAAGTTATATGTGTCTCGTGAAATGTGTCTCTTTGGAAGGCTGCGCTATATCGGCCGTTGGTTAGAATTTTGAACTTTCTATGTTCTTTAAGACGTCTGTTAGTCTTTGATTTTAGGATTAGTGTATGTGCAGGGTTGTTTACGATTTCATATACTAAATCATTCGTAAGGTTTGAGTTTCTTAAACTTACGTTTAAGCCTCTCACAACATCCTCGACCGAACCATATTGACCCGGCCCTAGTCTTACTTCTGTACTGTAATACCGTGCAATCTTAGTCCGAGCGATGCGCATAGTTTCATCCATAGCTACCCCAGCTTTTTCACACTCGTCAATGTCTCTAAGAATCGTAAAAAACGGTTTCTTTATGTTCAATATTTAAAAAGACGGTGTCCAGCTGAATTTCGCATATCCCCACCTCATACGAATCACGACCCAATTCAATGTGCCCATGGAGTTCTGTTACAAAGTTGGCTAGCGTGTTGTTAGGGTGTACAGACAGGGACGAGGAGGACGGGAGTGTGACGTAGAAAATGGTTAGGAGCCATGTTGCATACTATTTAAGCTTCATTATTGCATCAGCTTTTATATAGGTGTTGAAGCTTTCTGGGTACCCTAGCCATTTCACCAGGTACATTTTTCTCCTTCCTGAACCTTTGCTTCCTAAAATTTTCTCAATTTAAACACATTTTTTTCTAAATTAAACGCAACTTTCTGCAATTCCTCGCGGTAAAAGCCTCCTGAGATTTCTTCCCCATTCAAATCTTCAATGTAATACATCATTATCTCACCTTTAGGTCTCACAGCCCTAACTTTAAAAATCTCGCGTGTCCATCCTTGCTCAAAACCCTTTGCGAATTTATTCCCCGAACGCGACAGCCTTACATAATCATTGATTTTGAAGCGCGCAGAGTGTGGTGGTGGTGGTGGTGGTGATCCAACTCTTCTCGGGAGCGTACCTCTTTCTAAAACTTCGTTAGGTGTTGCCCCAATCGTGCGATGGTGTGAGCGGTTGTAGGATGATGCCAATGATTCCAGAATGTCTAGAAATCTGTATGTGTTTTTATGTGTAAATAACGGTGCATGCGTTCCTTTATGGTGCGCTGAACTCTTTCAGCTAAAGAAGCCTTATGTATAGAATTGGTTGTGTAATAGCTGATATTAAACTCTGTCAACATATTCTGAAAAGCACGGCCTATAAATTCCTTCCCCATATCCGTACAAAAATAGCCAGGAACCCTGTTTTCTTTTAACATTAGCGTTTTGGTGGCTTTAGCAACTGTTTCAGGTGATTTATTTTTCAGAGGAACTAGCCACAGATATCTAGAGAATACGTCTATTATGAATAGAATGTAGCGGTAACCATCGTTATACACAGAATATCTTTGCATGTCTGTTAAATCTGCTTGCCAAATAGAATCAATCGAGGAAGCCGTTGTCTTGGCTGTTTTAAACCTTTTTCTCACAGGCTTATGAAGCGTATAAGCGTCCTGCTCCCTCAAAAATCTTTCAACATCTTTTTTTCCTACTCCGTAAACACTTCTGTACAGTCTATCTACGCCCGCCGTAAGAGGATGGGGTTGAAATGTCATAATAGCGTTTAGTTAATACGTTAGCCATTTGCGTATTTTAGAGGCACGTGGGTAGGGTTGGTTTAACCTCTTCTTGCTCCTCTTCAAAGGTGTTACCGCCGGGGGTGACGGCGCCTTCAATTGTGTCACAGGCGTTGCATGTTCCAAGTCTTTTAACCTGTTCAGATTTCCTATCAACGTTTTAGGGACATTTATTTGTTGTAGTCTTGCTTTAATATGCTTCCATCCTGATGGTGATGGCCTATCCCACTTTCTCACCAGATCATGGACAATGTCTACGATATTCGATCCCTGTACCTTTGATCCTTCCACAATGATCTCCCCTGTATCGGTCCATTGTATGGCGGGATCCTCATTCAATAGATTATAAAGACAAGCCTTTACTCCTCAATGTAAGTGGGAGGGTATTTTTTAATACATGTTCGATATGTTGTGTGGCTAATCTTTTTGGTTGGTCAGCTGTGTCGTCGGGCACAGATCCTATGTCGCCATCGTCCCCCGTGCTGTGCCTAATAACCACAGGAATCTCTGTAGGGCTCTTATAATTTTCATACTCGTGAAGAAATTTCTGCAGAGCTTCTTGGTATAAGATTCTTTTCTCATCAGGTGTTTTTTCACTGTTTAATAGGGCTAACAATTCGCTTTCCATTCTTTTAAGTCTGCTTTTACGGGGATCTAGATACGTGTCTGGATTCCTTTGCAGTGAGGCGTACACCTCGTGGGGAATCACTACCACTTTCTTCATTATTTATCTAGTCAGTAAAGGACCCAAAACTGAAAATAAGATGGGGAGAAATTACCCTCCTGTTTGTACAATATTCGTTTTTTCTTCGCTACAGTTTGGCTTTTACGAGCGAGTGCACGTATTATGTTCTTGTAGCGGCGTAGGCGAGCCTTCTGATGGGTTTTTCATTGATACATTGCAATTTATAACGTTAAGACAGATTTCACAGATGCATTTTAAAAAGTCGGCATCGATATTTTTAATAAACATCTGCTGCATTGCCCGGGGCAGTCGATGATAGATTTTTATTAATTCACGGTATTTCTTTAGTCTCTTTGTCATTCTGGAATATACACCGTTTCAGGCTCGTTTGGAAATATATTCGTTCGCAGAAGCACTCTAAACGTGTTTCGCGGATGAAGGTCGCAAAGCAAATATCCGTAACGCGTGCTTGTAGCTTCTTTATAAACTTCCAAAAACTCCTTACGCTGATTCGGGAACATTTGATTGGCTAATACCCCAATTTGTGATACATCTCTACGTTGCGCGAATAAGACTAGATATTGCGTATTTAACGACACATCGCGCATGTATCTATTTTTGAAAAATAGATTCTGATTGATGAAGAACACGCTTATGTTAAGATGGTGGGAGAATACTGTAAATGTCTCGGCAAACGTTTTATCCATCTCCAACATGAGATCGTCAATTACAATGATTGTATGTTCATTTCCCTTTAACGAATTAACGTCATATACGCCTTTGTGGAACAAAATATCATCTTGGTACTCGTTGAACACAGATTGATACGTCGAATAGCACCATATAACTTTATGCACAAATTTCGAGAACATCTCCCCCTTTTCTTTAATGATTTTAAGCATAAACACAGTTTTACCACATCCTGTAGGTCCAGATATAATACATGTGGATGGGCTCGTGAATCTGAATTTTTCTACAGAGTCCATTTCTAACACGTCACACTCCTAAGTGAGTCATTTACAAAATATTACAAATTTTGAGTGCTGATCCTTATATTTCTTCTCCCACAGAACCGTGAATGACGATGAGGTAGAGCAGCCCATCATTACGGATGACCTCGACGACAGTGTAGTTGTGATCTCCTCCCCTGAACCCTCACCAGCGATACCGGTAACACGTCCAAAGCGGAGGTATGAGATGCCCACGTCAGGTATAAAGCGACCGAAATACGCGTCTGTTGCAGCGGTAATAGATCCCCAACCCTCAACCTCTTACGCAACAACACCCCCAGCAGCACCTAATATATCCCCTTATTCATCCGCCGCCCCCCGTTCTGTTAAGTCTACAATAATAGAGCCCCAACCATCAACCTCCTACGCAACAGGGCCCCCATCAGCAGCACCTTCCGCTAATATATCCACTAATTCATCCGCCGCCCCCCGTTCTGTTGAGGATGGTATAACGCTGGAATTGGTGCGATCCGCAGCCCCCACCCCAGCCTTGACTAGAAATCGGTATAGAGTCAGGGTCGACCCTAGAGTCATGTATAGCAGTGGAATTGAGCGCGGACTACGCCGGGTTGTAGAGCATATTATAGAGTTTGCTCTTCAGAATCGTGACGAGCGTGAAGTCAGGACGTGTCTGTCCTTTGGATTCGGGTCAGATGACGGTGATGTAGACGATTATTGGGTGATAGTGCCATTTAGACGTTTGGCGGCTGAAGATGTAGAATATATATTAGGGCGTATAATGCAAGCCGCCCAAAGTAGTATAGCCTTCAATATGGACAACTTCACGGTAAATATTGACCATGTATACCGTGTTGCGGGTCATAGTGCCATACCGTATACTCTTAACTTCAATTCTCAAGCTATTTATAGACGGCATATAAACGTCGATCGTGGTTGCGGCTTTATAGCAGTACTCTTAGCACGTATGTTTACTGTACAAAATACACGAACTCAAAAAATTTGGTTGCCTACAGTCGTGGAGCGTGCCCGTAAACTAGCTGTAGACTGTGAACTTGAATTTGACTGTAATATGGGTCCTGAAGAGCTGAGAAGGGTAGAACAGGAAATGAATGTCCGCATAGTTGTGTTTGGGTTGGATGATCGTCGTAGGACTGTGTATGTTTTTAAAAGCTGTGTGAGAGATCGTACAAGGCCCCTACTTATTTTAGGATTGTCAGGGACAACGTATCTCCCCATCCGTAATATAAGGTGGCTTTACGCGAGTTATGACAAAAGTCGAAAATATGGGAGACATCATGATTTGTGTAAGGGGTGCCTCGAGTTTGCGGATGATATAGTGAGACATTGTAAAGAATGTCACATGGTATGTGAGCAGTGTAAGAGCACCAAATGTGAAAGCCGTGTAGTTGAAGCTGAGAAGAGAGACTGTGATGTGTGTAGACGCACATTTTTCAATAATAGCTGTTTTGATTTCCATAAATCAATTGGCACGTGCAGGAAAATGAGAATCTGTGAATGTGGTATGTTTCACACAATGGATAATTGGAGAAAATTTAAGCACAAGTGTGACGTAATTCACTGTCCTACATGCCAGGAGGAATATAAGGCGGATGGAGTAAAGCATATGAAAGATGCTAAGCCTAAAAATAACCCTTGTATAACTGTATACTACGATATAGAAACATATACGAACGCTGAAACCAAAGAGGTAATTCCACATTTACTTGTGAGCCAGACTATCTGTGATGAGTGTATGGATATCGAATGTGACGAGTGCCCCAAATGTGGTAAACGGACAAACGTTTTTAAAACGAATGTCAGCGATAGTCCTGTGAAACTATTTGTGTCCTATATTGTCAAGTTAGCCGACAAGTTAAAAAAAATGACTGTGTATATTCTCACCCATAACGGGGCAAAGTTTGACACGCAGTTCCTTTATAAGGAGTTGCTTGAACACGAATCCTCTGAGATATTTACAGGTGATCCATTGAAAGAGGCAACAAATTAATACAGATGCAGATAAGAGGCAATGTACAATTTAAAGATACTTTATATTCACACCTTGTAATTAGCAAAGCTACCCAAGGTGATGGGAGTAGCAGCTGAAGTTTCCAAAGGATACTTCCCATACACTTTCCTCACCAGCGAGACTTTAAACTACGTAGGCCCACCACCCCCAAACATTATTTTGACTGTATGGATGAACGTGAAGACTTTGATCGATACTACGACAGTTTTAATGAAAGTAACCCTTATAATATAGCTGATGAATGTGAGCGTTATTGCGTGAATGATGTGCGCGTGCTTAGAGTATGTTTCCAGGCCTTTAGAAGGATGTACATAGCCCGTTTCAAATGCGATCCACTGCAAGTCGCAACCACCATCGCATCATTATGTTTTACGGTGTTCAAGAATAACTTCATGCCGAAAGACACCTTAGCCATTATTCACCGAAACAATCCCCGCAGTTACGGGCACAAGGCTATTTACTGGCTCATACACCTACAGCAACAGACAGGTGTATACATAAAGCACGCCCGCAACACGGGTGAAGTACCCATTAAGATTAATGGACGTGTTTTTGGGTTGATGGGTTAAGTGAAAACCGTGTCACTGTGTGAAGACTGTGTACTCCTTTAACGGTTGCTGGTGGCATGGATGCCCCGTCCTGAGTGCGGAGTCACCGGAGATAACCACGGTAGGTCTCCTGCCGACTGTCTTGCATCGACCCGCACCCGCGATCAACTTATAGGATCACAGTTCACTCACAAAGTCTTGTGGGAGCATGAATATGATGCACGGATGGAGACAGACGAGGTGTACCGTGAGGAAATAAAAGCGATCAAGCGTTCAATGGTGCTGGATCCTCTCAAATGTGGTGATAGCTTGTTTGGAGGACGTACAAATCCTTTCAGACTATACTTCCCACCTACGGAGGGCGTGAAGCTCCATTACTACGATTTCTGTTCTTTATACCCATACGTGATGAAGAGCCATCCGTACCCCGTCGGCGCTCCTGAGAAACTGGTGGGACCTAGCCTACCATCCATCAATGAATTTTCAAAAAATTTGAATGATCGTTACTTTGGGATCTCTTCGTAGACGTACTCCCCCCACGCAATTTATGGATGCCGATCTTACCTGTCGTTATCGACGACAAGCTCATGTTTCCCCTGTGCGTGAAGTGCGCGGAAGAGGATAACGGCGAATGTAACCATATACCCCACCAGCGTAAGATCAGAGGCGTATATACAAGTCCTGAGTTGGCCCTAGCCGTGCGCCATGGTTATAGAATACTGAAGATACATGAGGTGTGGAGGTTTCAGAAGCTACCCAACCTTTTCACACCATATATAAACACCTTTTTGAAGATAAGGTTGAGGCATCAGGGTATCCGCGAGGAGTTGATACCGAAGATGAAAAGTCTGCCTATATTCAACGTTACCGCGACCGCGAAGGTATACAACTTGATCGTGTCCAAATTGTAAAGAATCCTGGCAAGCGCTTTAGTGCAAAGTTGTGTCTAAACAGTCTATGGGGAAAATTTGCGCAGAATACCGGCAGAGGGAGCATTCATTTGGCACAAAGTTATAGCGATGTCTGGGATTATGCCAATGCCCCCGATAAAGAGGTCATGGAGATCGTAAATGTAGGTAATACTTACGTAATAAAGTACAACAACACTGAATTTGCCACAGATACCTCAAGGGTTACAAACATACCTGTGGCCAGCTTCACAACAGCCTACGCCCGTATAAAACTTTGGGGTCTATTGCACTCTCTTGGGCGGAGAGTATTGTATGCCGATACAGATAGCGTGATATTCACAGAGAGGGAGGGTGAATACAGAAGCTGGGGGGCGTGAAGGAACTTAGGGGTACGATGGTGTGCCGTAACACCTATAGGAAACGTTACCAGATACCTGGTACCTATGATACCGTACCCTTTGGATACCAATGATGCTTCTAACTCACACGTCTTGTATATAATCGTATCTATTTGTAAATATATATATATATAACTTGAATATCTCGTTTATTAAATCGTATTTGTAAATATATATAACTTGAATATCTCGTTTATTAAATAAATCATGTTTCAAATAGCGTTTCACTTTCTCCTTTGTGTGTGTGTGTGTGTGTGTGTTTGTGTGTGTGTGTGTGTGTGTGTGTGTAGGTGAAAGTTCTAAGCTCCGCCCACTGTAAGACCGTGAGTCATGCTACTATCTGGGAATCCCTGCGTGGTCAGTCGACCGCAGTAAGCCCGAGAGATCAGACGTGTATTCAGATCAGACGTGTATTCAAATGGCTACCTTTAATATTGCTTGTACTACGTTTACGAAATGGTATTCAGTAAAGTGCCAGGATGTGGTGGATACCGAAAAACTTCCTATTCATCCCTCCTATGCCTCTTTTAAAAACACATTGGATTGTGCGAAGTTCCAAGATGTACAAATACTCTACGGATGTTCTGGTGAGACCGGTGAAGGCTTTCGTTGCACAGACGATGTGCTGAAGTATACTGCAGAGCTAAACTTTAGAAAGTCTCACATACACCGTGAAGTAAAAGAAACAACGCGTGCAGAAGAGAAGCAGCAGGTATGGATAATGAGTCTTGCTGATGTGGTGTGACAAGCGGTATTACGTCATGCTACACCATGTCGATTACTCATACCCTACGACTGGAAATGTGAATCTCGTGATCATGGACAATCTTAAGTATTTTTATCACTATATTAACGTATATCATGATGAGGTTCGTAGTGAGGTTGTGGCTAGTGCCCTGCGTGAATTTTTAACAGAGTTTAGAGACGAGTATCGTTGATGGGCAGAAAGGAAAAATATGAACATATGTTCCTCTCAAATAGTGCGCCGGAGTGTGGAGATATTTAGCAAAACATAAAATGTTCCTAGTTCTTATCCAAAATGTCTGGTGCGTAGGCTGGTAGTGATATTCTTGTACCGGTACAACAATTCGACTCGCGGAACAAGCCCATTCACGTATCATCGAGTCAGCCGCCCGTCGAACCATTCCTGCCTACCTGCGTGCCTCACACGGCTCATAGTTATCTCAGAGCTTGAGCCGAGTGGACGTGCGCTCCTCGAATACGATGGAACTTCCTTTGAGCAGCATTCTCAACGCCTCGTACGATGTGTCCGTGACGAAATCGTTGCGCGTGTTCAGGCGTAATTCCGGTACCATTAGCTATGTACTGGAAACGGAATGTAGACCGACAAACAAACGGGTTTATTTAAGTATCGAGGAGATGAATAAAATCTTTGTGATAGTTGAGAAGTGGAGTGAAGATCGTTATAAAATACCTGCTAACGTAGGTACAAGAAGAGAGCAGATTAGTGACGCACCCTCATACGCCGTTGTATGTACGTTGTGTATAAATAACGATCGGCCGTGCATTGATATACGGTTGATGTGGAAGAATGCTTCTGATAATAACGCTCTTATTCCTACGCGAAACCGTTTCATCCTCAACAGAATGTTTGAAATCGTCGGATTCCGTAAACTGAAACCTATATTAGACGCGCGTGTTACGGATATGTTTTATTTTGATACAGTACTTGAATACGCATACACCGCTCTGCTCGATGGGTTTACCGAGTGTAGGGCTGGTGAGAATGGTCTAGTGCTGGATGTTTATTTAAAAAGTTTAGACTCTTTGAAATACCATGAACTTTGGTACAAAGCAATTGATCGGTACAAGGCTGAGCTCACCTACACCGTTCACCCTGAAGAACTATTTCTTTATATAACGCGCAGTTGTCGTAACGATTTAGAAGATTATTTCAATTGCCGCTATGTTGAGTGAGTTCACGATTGAAAAGCTCGAGTCGGTAGAAATAAACCCTCGATTGGAAAAGCGTTCTTATAAACTTGTGTTTAATAATGTAGCTAACGATGAACTCTTTGTGCGTGCTTTTGATTGTATTCTAGACGTATTTAAAGATGACTTACCAACCGGTTGTAAAGTGGGAACAAAAATAGTACTGAACGATATGAAAGCCCTTCATATCGAATACAGGTTTCCCTATACTTTAAGCGGTGAAATATTATTAAGCCGCATATACTGCGTAATGCAGAGCAATAATGATGTAATTGTAAACTCGATTAAGACCGAGTTTAGTATTTTGAAAAAAAGTAATTGTATTTATATTTTGCTTGACATTTCTCCTGTACTGATTATACGCATATTTCTATTGAAATGTATATTTATTTGAAAAGTATATTTATTTTGTAAATATATCTCCATAATTGTGTGTGTATATTTCTCCTGTACTGTTATGTACATATTTCTATTGAAGTGTATATTTATTTGAAATGTATATTTTATTTTATATATATATCCATAATTGTGTGTGTGTATATTTCTCCTGTACTGTTATGTACATATTTCTATTGAAGTGTATATTTATTTGAAATGTATATTTTATTTTATATATATATCCATAATTGTGTGTATATATTTCTGTTATATGCATATTCCTCAAATGTATATTTATTTTCTATATATTTATAATAAAAAGAATGATGCAATGTTGTTTATTGTTATGCCTTCTACTACCGGTATTCAAATATAATAATGTATACAGTGGTATTGCGGTATCTGGCAACATTTAAGCCTTCTAAGCCAACTGGCTGATTAGGCGTATATAATAATGTATACAATAATACTGCTAAAAGAGGTATCTGGCAATTCAAGCCATTTACAGCCAACTGGCTGATTAGGCGTATATAATAATAATGTATACAATGGTACTGCTAAAAAGAGGTATCTGACAACCATTTACAGCCAACTGGCTGATTAGGAGTCTATAATAATGTATACAATGGTATCGCGGTATCTGGCAACTCAAGCCATTTACGCCAACTGGCTGAATAGGAGCCTATAAAACAACGCCAACTCGGCTGAAGTCTTAATGTGCACTTGGCTCCTGCCAGGTGAACACCTCTCCTCCTTTCTCTCCTCCTCTCTCTCTTGGGGGATAACGCCGCCTCCAAGTTTCCCCCCCACCCCCCTTTGCAGCAACCCCCACCCCCATTTTGCAACAACCCCTCCCCCCTTTGCAACAACCCCCACCCCATTTGCAACCCCACCCCCCTTTGCAACATTACATAATAACCTGCAACATCTTGCACTCTCCCCTTTTGCGGCTATACTACTTACATCAATAATTAGTTTCTGAAGTCTATTATCACTATGGACAGTCTGAGATGGAGGCCTATATGTTAAGCCTACAATTAATTTCTTTCTTGAGATGTTTTTAATTTCAAGAGACGTTGCATTTCTATTATGAAGTCCTTCAATTTTTTAAATTATGGTTTTAGGTGTGCTTGAACGTAAAATGCAGTATTGTATCATCGTTAAATACCTCATAATCAGGAATATTATATTCCCCGACAAAATTTCTACTCTTTGTACTGTATTTAACCAGGATTCAGTAATTGGTACAACCTCATATTTTTGGTGAAGGACAGTTCTTAATAGTTCATCGAATTTAAATCATAAACTTCGACCGTTAGTGTAATATACACCTATAATATTTTGAGTACCGCAGTAAAATCATGAAGCTCACTGTAAAGAACATTTATGTTAGGCTGGTCGTTTATCTCGGAGTTTTGCCTGAAAAGTCATCGCAGAGCTATGGAATAGTCTACCAAGATGAGCTGTTTCCATGCCATTCAGGTGAAACCATCACGCAAAAATAAATCCTTTTTATTAGAAAAAAAAGACTACAAATCGACGAATTCATCATTTTCATGTTGGCAAAAGGACTTTAGAATATTATTCATGTAGGTTTACTCTACTGAAAAGGTCTTCGGATCCTTCTATTCTAGGGAGAATTTCTGAAAAAACATTAATTTATCAGTCCTCTCCTTTCGAGTCCGCATCAGCCGCTTCTCTTTCTGTATTAACTCCTCAGAGTGGAAATCTTAACAGCGTTAGTCCCAACATGCAACATAAATAGTGTATTTTCTTTGTCATTCAAAGGCGAATAAATTTTCATTCATCAGAGGCGTCATACCCATAGACGTTGGGGGCATGTGCCCACCCAAATTTATTGGAATAAGTTTAAGATTACGAAATAATATTTAGTAAAGATAAGAGAATTCAAATAAATTAACCCTATATATATACTCTTGACTTTTCTTACCCTTCAAATGTAGTTAAAGCACTGAATTACTGCTTTCTTACAACTGATTAAAAGTTATTTCTCTGACAGTTCCCCCCACCCAAATATTTGTTGCATGACGTCCCTGTAGTTCATTATATTGAAATCAACAGTTTTCATTAAATAATGACAATAATATTAATTATGTAATACATATTTTGTCCAAGAACAAATTTAACTGCACAGATCATTAATTCAATCCCTTATTCAACGTTATATACAGTATTCTTACAGAGAAATTTTTCACTTATATTTGTCTTTAACATTTGTACCATGCATAGGATAGTTATGAAAAGTTTACCTTTCGTTTGGAAAAATTTAACAAAAAAATTTAGTTCAATTGAAACATGTAATGTAAACATCAATGAATATGAAGAACATAAGGATCACCTGAAGATCCGTCACCCCAGCCCCTTTTTTAGTTAGTTTTATAAGGCTAACAAACGAAAATATCACGACCTAACCTAACCAATCGTCAAGGGCGTACAGTTGACCTAACGATTGTTTAGGTTAGGTTGTGATATTTTCGTTAGTTAGCCTTATAAAGCTAACTAAAAAAGGCTGTGGTGACGGATCTTCAGGTGATCCGAAAATAAAAAAGGCAAAATGCAAAAGTTTTCGTAAATTTATTTTCAAAATTATTTAATACTTTTTGTGTCCACCTTAGGCTTCAAGAATTTAAAATTTTTATCAGTAGTTGGCTGTTTATTGATTAGAGACTGTTGGCAATTCTGAATTCTAGAATTTTCTATGTGAATCTTCATGGAAGACGGATGACTATACAAGCCATTATTAAGTAATGGGTTGTCGTGGTAAACAGCTGTCTACAGATCTTAAGAGATCTGTTATTGATGCACACGAATCTAAAGAGGGTTATAGGAAGATAGGGGAAGAATTTCGAATTCCACTTACGATGGTTGCTGCTGCAATAAAGATTTGGAAAGGCTTTGGAACAATTAAAACTCTACCAAGGTGCAGATGACCTTGCAAGATTTTAGAACGTACAGCTAGATGGATTGAGAGAATGACTGCTGCGAATCCACGAGTGATTGCAGGTGATATTTATCAAACATTAAAACTGTCTAAGATCGATGACCATCCCTCAACTGTACGTCGCACATTGAAAAAGAATCATCTGCTACGAAAAGCGTACAAAGAGGTTCTTTAAAATACCCCAAGGATCACCAAAATGATGGATTTGTATTCTGGAAGTTCTTTGGACAGACGAGACCAAAATTGAATTATTCAGGAACAACAAGCAACGGTATGTTTGGCGAAAATCAAGTACTGCATTCGAGGAAAATACCATTCTTCCTCTGGTTAAACATGGTGATGGCAGTTTGCTTCTTTTGGGATGCTTTATTTCGTCTGGTCCAGGAAAGTTTGTTATCATCAGTGGAATCTTGAATTCGAAGAAATATCAGGAAATTCTTGAAGAAAATGTATTGACTCCAGTTCGAGAGTTTCGAATGGGTCGTAATTGGGGACTGCAACAAAATAATGATCCATAATATAAAAGTAAGAGCACCAAGAAATGGCTTCAACAAAAAAAATTTCAATCTTCTCATATCGCGCAATCAAGCTTAGATCTCAATTTAATCGAGAAGTTATGGTTTGATTTTTGAAAAAAGCTGTCCACAAGAGAAACTTTTCCAATCTGAATGAACTGCAACAATTTTCTTTACAAAAATGGGCTAAAATTTATACTGAGAGATATCGAAACCTTGTAAAAAATACTCAATATGAATCATTGAAGTAATTCAAGCAAAAGGTGGACTCACAAAGTATTAAATAATTTTGAAAATAAATGTACGGAAACTTTTGCATTTTAACTTTTTTCTTTATTTTCCTCAAATTCTTTGATGCTTTATATTATGTGTTAGAGTTAATTAAACTAATTTTTTATTTAAATCTTTCCAAATGAAGGGTAAACTTTTCATAACTATCCTATGCATGGTACGAAAGATAAGGACGAATATAAGTGAAATATTTCTCTGTACGAATACTTATGAACGCCACTGTATAAATGTTTAACTCAAATGCAGTAAATAAGACAACTTTTATTTATAAAGTAAATAGAGACATGCATCTATTAATTGACGTTTACTGAATAGTCAGTCATAAATAACTCCAAAATTCACTCGCAACAGATGTTTTTCGTTTTAAAGGAGATCAAGTACATACATTTACAATATTATTCACGTAGATTTGAAACATCAAATCTCTGCGCCATTTTAAAGGTTTAAAAAGAACCAAAACCAAAAGTAAATACATAATCTGAAATGTTTAGCTTCCCATTTTTCTGGTCAATGGCAAAAGTTTTGTCCTTCACTTTCCTCTAAACTGATATAGGTTCATCTGTTCTCATACATATCTCAGAGGAATATTAGATGCCGGAAATAAGGGATCGGGTTTGAGGGGGAATATAAAGACTATAAAGAGACTAAAGAGACTAAATAGAAACAAGAGGCTCTTCTTACTTGCAAGTTTATATTTTTATTTGCTTCACTTCATAGAAGAAAAAAATTGCGAAGTTTTCATTTTTAAGTTTGACATTTGTCCTTAATTGTAAAGTGTTTCCTCTAATTATAAATAATAAACTTTTAATGGTAGTTATTTAAAGCTTTAAAATGCAAATTTACAATCCTTCACTTTCATTCCAAGTGATTTTTGCGGTAGTCTTTTTGCTGTTTGTCATCACAACTGTCGAAAGCAATGAAAACTCCATGACAGGTAATTGCATACATAATAGTAAGTATAGTTAGTATCACTTGCTGTTGCATAAGAAATTTTACTTTTAATGGATAAAACTAATTACATTCAATTACACTAATTTATTTTTAAAACTCACATCAACTTCGAACTATTTAATTTCATAGTGATTGAAACGCGTTAAAGATTCAGTTTTTAGTCTTGAATGTAAAAGACACGTGAAGAAGAAATCAATTTTTCAATTAAATCACAAAATATTTACTTTCTTACATTTGTGTTGTATGAAATACTGATGTTGTATTCCAGTTAATCCAAAATCGTTGCTGGAGATTGTGTCTAACAAGATGACAGATGCACATTCTAAACTGGACTCGCTTTTAACTACATCTGAAAACAAAAATTCAAAAAATGAAGGATTCGAGCCGAAGACAAATAACCTTATTTGTTCTTTAAGTTCAAGAGTGATTGAAATGGGTAAGTGTACCTCATATATTTAAAGTTATCATAACCTACTGAATAGTAATGAGAGTAATGGATTTCACGTGAAATAATTTAAAATATGGTACATTTCTAAGTGATGGTAGTAGAAGGCATATGTGAAACCTTTCAAATGCAATCTTTAATATTAATGTATTTTCATGTCTCATCAGAAAACGAAATAGATGCTTTGAAAACATCTGCTTCACTGTTGCCAACAAATGTGCCATCAGGTAAAATTATTTTTACTTCAGAAATGCCTTCAGAAAGTCCTGTCCTAAATTTTCATCATTAAATGCTCTTTCATGCATCAAAATAATATAAACCCATGCTTTTGCATTACAATGACACATAAAGTGAGATCAAAATCTCTATTTTTTCAATTATATTTTACAATTTGTTTTTATATCACTTATATTTCTTGTCAGTTCTCTTAAAAAAATTATGCACAAAATCACGTCAAGGCTTTCTCTTTTTAAAGGACTGCCCCTATATATCTCATCAATATAATGCCAAACCCAATTTCTACCATTTTTCTATGACTCAGTCTATGTTTATAAACATAGTATTATTACAGATTGCATGTTTTTCCGTTCAGAAGCATTTTTACTTCTTATCTTTTCCGATCATGCACTCTTGATCTCATTTATCTTTGTAAAGGATCTCTCCTTTAAAAAAATACAAATATATATATATATATGTTTGGTTGAATAATCGACCGCAGTTTTTATTTATTAATTTATTATTAGTTTTCTCAATTTTCCGCATGACATTTTTCAAGAATGCTGGTAAATTTTTGAAAATGAAATGGGAGGCAAATACAGCGGAAAGCAATGAGGCAAGAAAAGAGGAAACGCCTAACAGCGCTGTTCATAAAGATTTTTTACCAAAACCAAATGTCGCCTGCATATAAAACTGACGAAAGAGTGATAAGGAAACTAGTAAAGGAAAAAGTCAGATGTAGAAATCAGAATAAAATATCGCTTGCCATCTACTACCGAGACAAGAAGGCTAAAAACTTATTCATGAAAAATAACATCAGTCAAAAAAACAAAAATCTACAAAAATCCCACGTAGTTTACGAATTTCAATGCCCGAACGAAGATTGCAAACTTCGAGGAAACGTGAGATACGTGGGCTCAACCATAACAACACTGTCAAGAAGGCTAACAATGCACTTACAAGAAGGAAGTCCGAAAGATCACATGTGGAACATACACAAAATAAACTTGACCAGACAACAGATAATGGAAGCGACAAACGTAGTAACACAAATAAGGGATGAGAAAAGACTTCATATCATTGAAGCATTAATAATAAAAGAGACTTCCCCGAAAATAAACAATCAGCGAACACGGCAAGAACGAATCTTCAAGTTACACGTACGAAACTGACCAATCCCGTCAGTACACGTACGCGAAACTGTGGGAAAACCTCCAAAAATGAACTATAAAAGAGAGCGCCCTGACAATTTCATTCTAGGCAGAACACCGACGAAGATGGCTCCAAACGAATTCCCTGGAGATGCTCGAGGACAGAGCGAAATGTCGGAAAATTTTGGAAATATTATTTATAATTTAGCAGCATTATTGAAAAATGCAATACGGAAAATTGAGAAAACTAATAATAAATTAATAAATAAAAACTACGGTCGATTATTCAACCAAACATATTTAAAGGAAAAGCTGTTTCCCAAATATATATATATATATATATATATATATATATATATACATTTCAACTGCAAAGAACACGCAGTATAAATAACGTAAAGAACGACGCTTGTATAGGAGAACATTCCGCGCAAGATGAGAAGAGAGAACGAACAAATGAAAAATGAGGTAACCACCCGGGAATCGAACCCGGGATCTTCCGATTGCCGGTCAGATATGATAACCACTACACCATGGTCCTCAATCGATCAGATGTCGTAATTCCTCTACATACGCGCAGAAACCAATGCCCCAAGGGGGCACCTCCCGCATGCCGTATCTATATATACATTTCAACTGCAAAGAACACGCAGTATAAATAACGTAAAGAACGACGCTTGGATAGGAGAACATTCCGCGCAAGATGAGAAGAGAGAACGAACAAATGAAAAAATGAGGGTTGGGTCAATTAAGTTAATTAACTTAACTTTTTTGCCGATTAACCGATTAAGTTAATTAATTTAACTTAACTAGTTAAGGTTTTAAAAAGTTTAACTTGACTTAATTGAAATATCTCCAAATTAATTGATTAACTTCAATTAATTTTCAATTAATTTTCCTATAAAAATGCTGGGATCACCTGAAGATCAGGGCCCCCAGCCTTCTTTAGTTAACCTTATAAGGCTAACTAACGAAAATATCACGACCTAACCTAACCAGTCGTTAGGTCAACTGTATGCCCTTGACGATTGGTTAAGTTAGGTCGTGATATTTTCGTTAGTTAGCCTTATAAAGCTAACTAAAGAAGGCTGGGGCCCTGATCCTCAGGTGATCCAAATGCTGTTTTTATATTTCTGAGTGAAATGAAACAGGCTAAGAGATGAAAGGTTTGAGAACCTCATCTTCTGTAAAGTTAACAAGTATGTTTAATTTGTAAATGAAGTATATATTTTGTGTCTTACTTGACTATTGTTGGTAAGGAATTTGGATTATGTTCAGTGAGAGTAGTGTATAATATAAAACATAGAGCTTAGAAAACAATTTGTTATTAAATTCATTTTGCCTTCATTTTTACAATGGAAAACTATAATATGCCTAAAAGTTGACTTGTTGAGAAAAGTTGAGTTGAGACCATAAACAAATTTAATATTTATAAGAAACAGAAAAATACTAAAAGCTTATAGAAAAAATTATCCTTATGTCTTGCCCTTTATAATATGCCAAAAAATACATATAATTTATCAGACATTGACTACTTCCAAGAAAGAAAAAGTTAATTGATTAACTTTCAAAATTAACTTAACTAGTTAATTTTTTAAATTTACATTAACTTAACTTAATTGGTAAGAATCTCAAATTAACTTAACTAGTTAATTTTGGAAGTTAATCGAACCAACCCTCATTTTTCATTGCTCGTTTTCTCTTCTCTTGTGCGAACACTCTTCTAACAAGCGTCGTTCTTTACATTAATAATACTGTGTGTCGTTTGCAGTTAAAAAAATGTGTGTGTATATATATATATATATATATATATATATATATATATATATATATACGGCATGAGAAGATGCCCCCTCAAAGGTCATTCGTTTCCGCTCGTACGTAGGAGAATTACGGGTTCTGATTCATGGAGGCTCTTGGTGTAATGGTTAGCATAACTGACCGGCAATCGGATAATCCCGGGTTCGATTCCCGGGAGGTGCCTCATTTTCCATTGCTCGTTTTCTCCTCCTCCTCGTACCAGTTTTTCCATTATTTTCCATTCGTATATTATGGTGCATTTTTATCTTCTTTCCAGCTAATATACTGTGGCTTCAATGTACGAAGTCTTTTCCATTAGTTGAGTTCTTTGTAGTCATCAATCCTGGCTGTGAAATTTCTTTGAATTTCTTAAAATTTATTAATTTGTTCCTTTTTATATGGGAACGTCAAGACTGAGCAGTATTCAAGTTTTGATATGATCAGTGTTTTCAGCAGAGTAATCATTACTTTCTTGTCCCTTTTTCAATGGATCTCAGTAACTCTCCCATAATTCTTGGTGGTTCGTCTATTGCTATCTTTTTTTGTGTTTCAAAATTTACATGATCGGTTATTATAACTCGTAACTCTTTTGATTTCGTTCTTCTCTGAGATTTCCCTCTACAGTGTCTGTGGCATAATGTGCTATCTGTTTTGGTTCCTCATATACAAGAGCTGAAAATTTTCGCTGTTAAATTTCATGTTATTGTCTTCTGACCACCTCTTTATTCTATTTGTGTCCGTCTGTAGGGCTTCCACTCTTCTGCAGTTCTAATTTTTTTGCCGACTTTTGCATCATCAGCAAAGGATATCACTGGGGAACAAATTTCAACTTTGTGTCTATTGAATTAGATTTGACAGTTAGTTCTAGGTAATTTGGGTGCGCTGAGCACGAATTTTTACTCGGTTTTGCTCTATCAGGTCCTGATTTTGCTCAACACCCCTCCTCTCGTCGTATTCATAAAAAGGTTTTTTTCTCAATACTCGCTGTCTTTTTGCAGTTACACATTATGCAACTAGGTTTTTATCTAGGTATTTGTACCTATTGTTATGGTATTGTTGTATTATGTATTTTTATATGTAACACCCTAAAAATATTTTTAATTTTGTCATTTTTAACCCATTTTAATATTAGTAAATTAAGCTAAAAATATCATAGAATTCTAAAATTTTCTCGAGCGTTCCTGTTCTCTGTAGAGTATTCTAGAGGGACAACTAAAATATATAAAAGCGACTCGTTTCCAGAGTTAATCAGTCAGTCAGTCAGTCAGTCAGTCAGTCAGTCAGTCAGTCAGTTGAGTTAGTTAATTAAGTTTGGGCATTAACATAATTTTGAATTGGCATATGATTTAGTGAGTAATTTTGCCATCGTGATTTAATATAGTTGATTTAATTAGACGTAATTTATATTGTACCTACTCATCCGTGTTTCTAGTTTAATTTCATAGATTGTAAGTACCTATTTCATAATAAGTACCTATTTAAACTAATTTTTGTGTTTATATTTCAGATTTTCTTAAATTTATATGAATTAAGGGCTTTAAATACCTTTACAAACTGGCAGAACAATCAAGCAATATGTCATCAAGCACTAGAAAGTTCAAATGCAAAAACAACCCTGATTCCTTCTGTTATATATGTGGAAATTTTACACTTCCACATCAACGAGCAAATATAACTGACTTCGTAAAAAGAGCTTACTTAGCTTATTTTGGCATAAAACTGGGGGACCAAGATAAATCGTGGGCTCCACATAAAGCCTGCACTATATGCATTGAAAGACTGCGACATTGGACGAAGGGTTCGGATTCAAAAATACCTTTTGGAGTTCCGATGGTAAGTTTATGATTTCATAAAACTACGTAATTTAATCACTAGTATACTGTAACTTACCTAAATGTAATTGTAACTTAGGTACATAAACAAAAATTTACAGAAAATGTTTATAAGAATCTCAAATATTGCATAAGGTTGAAACACATAGAAATGTTAAATGTTTGGGTGATAACTTTTGATAAAATTCATAAAAACAAGTCTCTCGTCGCTTTTGTTAACGCTTTACAATTTTTTTTCCATATCAGGTGTGGCGAGAGCCTACTAACCACGAGACCGATTGCTACCTTTGCTTTGTCAAGACTTCAGACTTCACTAAGAAAAATAAACATTGTATCGAGTACCCAAATTTCGACACCGCGATACGACCTGTGCTACATTCAAATGAGATCCCCATTCCAAAATTTAAGGGTCTGCCAACTCAAGAATTAGTTGAAGATGTTCCTGAAAATATTGTTATGCACTTTGAGGAGTCAGACACCGATTTTGACCCCAGCGTATTTGAAAGTCAAAACGATCCGCAAAAGTTTAACCAGGCCGAGTTGAATGATCTTGTAAGGGATCTAAATTTGCCAAAAAAGGCTGCGGAAATTTTAGCTTCAAGACTTAAAGAGAAAAACTTGCTTACTTCAAACACATACATTTCATTTTACAGAAAAAGAGAAGAAGAACTTGTTAAATATTTTAGAACAGAGGATAGTTTAGTATATTGCTGCGACATAGTTGGTTTGTTAAAGAAGATGGGGGTTGAGTCTTACGATGCAAATGATTGGCGCTTGTTTTTAGACAGTTCGAAAAGAAGTCTTAAGTGTGTGTTGTTGCATAATGGCAATCTATACGGCTCGATACCGATTGGGCACTCAACAAAATTAAAAGAAAAGTATGAACATATAGAAAAGGTTTTAAATCTTATCAAATATAGGGAGCACGAGTGGATCATATGTGTTGACTTAAAAATGGTTAATTTTCTGCTAGGACAACAAGGAGGGTATACTAATATCCCTGCTTCCTTTGCTTATGGGACAGCAGAGCCAAGGAAGAACATTATTTCAAACAAATCTGGCCAGCACGAACATCACTTACCGTCGGAGAAAAAAACGTAATTAATCCACCTTTAGTGAGCAGAGATAAAATCATATTTCCTCCTCTGCATATAAAACTAGGCCTCATTAAACAATATGTAAAAGCTTTAGATACGAACGGCGAGTGTTTCAAATACATAACTTCAAAATTTCCAAGTTAAGTTATGAAAAAATCAAGGCGGGAATTTTCGACGGTCCACAAATAAGAACAATGATTAAAGACAGCAATTTTCCTAATGTCATGAATGAACGCGAAAAAAATGGCTGGTTCTCATTCGTGGACTTGATAGAAAACTTTTTAGGCAATTATAGGGCAGATAACTACGAAGGAAATCGTAAAAAAACTTTTAAGGGACTACAAAGAGTTAGGTTGCAATATGAGCATAAAAATGCATTTTTTGAATAGCCATCTTGACCAATTTCCAAGTAATTTAGGTGATGTAAGTGACGAACAAGGGGAGAGATTCCACCAAGATATAAAAATTATGGAGGAACGGTACCAAGGCCGCTGGGATTCCCACATGATGGCTGATTACTGCTGGTGCTTGAAAAGAGACCTGCCATCAACAAGCAAATACGCTAGAAAGTCTTACAAAAGAAAATTTTTGCCACAGTGAAAGCTTCATATCTGTTTGTTTTTTATTTTAAGTCATTTCTATCGTTATAATGTAATTTTACTGTAGTTTGAACTGCTTGTATTCATGAAACTTGAAAAAAAAAATTTAACACATGATTTAATTTTTAGTCCTAATTTGAAAAATCTGGAAAATGGCACATAGGCTGTCGACAAGAATCAGGACCTGATAGAGCCAAACCGAGTTGAAATTCGTATTCAGCGCACCCAAATTACCTAGAATCAAGTGTCAGATATCATTCAATAAAATACGTGTTGCCCAGTGTATTACTCTACTGTTGTTAGTTACTTAATTATCTATATCTGTTAGCATGATAATGAATAAGAGTGGGGCTGACACTGTTCCTTCTGGTACTGAGCAGAGTACTTTCGATTCTAATTATGATATAGCTTGGATTTTACGATTTGCTGACGTTCTTTGAGAAAATTATGGATCCATTCTCGCACTTTGGCCGTTATTCTCATATGTTTCATTTTACAGAATGTTCTATTATACCATATATATATATATATATATATATATATATATATATAGAGAGAGAGAGAGAGAGAGAGAGAGATTTTTTCTGGCGGAACGCGCCGTAACGGCGTTCCGGTACCTTTTATTTTCAACCTAAACGAAAAAATTTGATGTTTGTATTTTCATTCCGATTTATTATTTATTTATTTGTTTAGTTTGTTACATAACAAAATTTTAGGAAAAAGGACAGTTTTTTGACGGGGATGGACTTGGAATAGTGAGGGAGTGGGGTAATAACAAACAAAAGTTGGAGGAAATTTATAGCAGCGTTCCAGAACCTTTCTTTTCAGAAAAAAAGAACTGTACAAGTAAATAAATAAATAAATAAATAAATATATATATATATAACTTATATATATATATATATATATATATATATATATATATATATATATATATATATATATACAGGGTGTTTGAAAATTTCTGTACAAATTGTAATGGGGGATAGGCAACACCAAGACAAACCCTTTTCGTCTATAAGTGTATGTCCGCTGACGTCACCATTCAGCGCGAGAGGGCGCCGCTTGCCGCGGGCATTCTTTAATCGGACGTAGTACGCGTAACATGTTTAGTTAAAGAAGGCATGTTTATTTAAAGAAGGTGCTGAAAGTTGCGACCGGTAGCATCAATGCATGCCCGACAGCGTCGAAGCATTGACCGACGTACACGTCGAAAGATTCCCGGCATTTCGGGAACAGTTCCAGCGGCGACAGCGATTCTTGCTACGAGGTCTTCTTCTGAGTAAATGGGAGTCTCGTACACGAGGTTCTTCATGTGTCCCCACAGGAAGAAATCGAGGCATGTTAAATCGGGCGATCTCGGTGGCCAGGCTACGGGCCCACCCCGGCCTATCCATCGGTCCCCAAAAGTGGCGTTCAGATAATCCCGCACATCGTTGCTGGAGTGTGCTGTGGCCCCGTCGTATTGAAACCACATTCGTCTACGAATAGCCACGGAAACATCTTCCAGCAGTTCCGGCAACGTTTCTTCAAGAAATATCCGATAAACCCGCCCGTCGAGTCGGGCAGGCAGCAGGTACCGCCCAATCAACTTGCCATGGACGATACCCGCCCAAACATTGACGGCGAACCGTTCTTGATGAGCATGCACCCGTGTAGCATGTGGATTTGCGTGCGCCCACACGTGAGAATTGTGCATGTTAAACACACCCTCACGTGTGAAACAGGCCTCATCTGAGAACAGCACATAAGCCGGAAAATTAGGCTGCACCGCTGTCTGCTGCAGAAACCAGCGTGCGAATTCCACACGAAGAGGGTAATCCCGAGGTTGTAATGCCTGGACTCTCTGACGATGAAACGGATGTAACTGCTGCTCGTGCAACACTCCAGACCAGGTCGTGGTTCACACCGAGGATACGTGCAACACTTCGCGTGCTTGCGCTTGGATTGTCCTCAAATCGCCGTAGGATTTCTTCTTCCATGTCAGGAGTGCGCACGTTTCTCTCCCGACCAGTGTCATGCATGTTTGCATGGAATGTTCCAGTTTCTCGCAGTCGCCGATGCAAATGCGCAAACGTTTGGTGGTTTGGCACACGTCTGTTTGGGAAGCGCTGTCGGTACAACCTCACAGCTGCTCTTCCGTTTCCATTGGCAGCCCCATACACCATATGCATGTCAGCCATCTCAGCAGTCGTGAAGCGCTCCATGTTACCCGTACTACGTCCGATTTAAGAATCCTCGCGGCAAGCGCGAGTCTAGCCCACTTCACCTTTTAGCCAATTGCAGCGGCGCCCTCTCGCGACGAATGGTGACGTCAGCGGACATACACTTATAGAAAAAGGGTTTGTCTTGGTGTTGCCTATCCCCCATTACAATTTGTACAGAAAGTTTTCAAACACCCTGTATATATATATATATATATATATATATATATATATATATACACACACACACGAGTATATGAGTATATTAGGGTGTCGTTGTATATGTGATGGAATTTCTCTCTCGGATCGATAAAGTTGGAAGCTGCCCGTCAAGATAACAACGAATCCCAATATAATTCAGGGTGGCAAGTTCTGGTATTTCTTCAAAGTGCAATATTTACGTACTTCTCTCACGGTGGAATTATTAGGTATTTTTCTGAGTGTAATTATTATGAGTTTTCGATGAAGTTTCAAACGGGTTTCAATAATAAGAAGTAGTTCAAAATATTATAATATTATTTCGAAATGCTCGTAAGTTAATTCAGCCTGATGTAGACAGAAGCACGGGTTTAAATAAACATTGCCAATATAGCTTAACTTAGAGTTACAATGTAGCTTAATTTAACGTTTCGAGTTTCGAAATGAAATAATAAGTTAACCAAATTCCAAACAGAGCCCAGGCTGGTCGTACCAAGCTCTAGAGTCTACAGACTCTGCTGGAACAGATCTTGTTATAGGTACTTTACATTCACGTGACCCGATCTTCTATGACGTAGCAAGAAATATTTTTTAACGAAGAACCTCAATTCATAAGTATGCAAATGGTGTGGGATCACTTGCATTTGTAAATAGAACTGTCAATAGTCATGTTTATCAAGAAATCTTTGAATACTTCATGCTGGAGTGTGCACAACTGCTGTATGAAGACAAACCATTTATTTTTCAACATGACCTGGCTCCAGCTCATGCAGCTCGTGCAACATCTGCGTGGTTTGATTATCATGAAACTGAAGTACTACCATGGCCAGCTAATTCTCCCGATCTTAATCCGATAGAAAATCTTTGGAATATTGCTAAGCAGAAGGTCCAAAAGCGTAAACCAGGAACACTTAGTGAACTGAAGAGGTGTTTGATGAAAACTTGGCAATCGATAACTACAGAAGAATGCAATAGACTTGTCGACTCGATGCCACGTCGATTGGAGGCCGTAATCAAGACTAAGGATGGGCCAATAGGGCATATCATACTCTGGGTTCAGGGTTGAAATTTTGGAAAAACAAAGTGGCTAATATGTATTCCTATGTAAAAATTAATTCTAAGATGGGTTTATTATTTGCAACTTTTCCGAAAAATCTCATTTTCATGGTCAAAATTGCGATTTTCTGATTTGAAGGCTGCCTAACGCAGCCTCAGGGCACCCAAACCAAAGCGCGCAGCTGTTCTGCATATGATTTAGTCTAAAATCTGCTTTTCTGACCTCATCGAGTAGCGGGAGACTTGCCACCTCCACGTGTAGGTTTACACGCCTGTTCTTCCTGGATCCCTGAAAAGCGTGGCCTCATAAGATCCTATATTATGATCTTATGAGGACTTTCAGCTCTTATGAGCATTAACGATGGCTTCAGCCTCTTCATCAGCCACTCGAAACTGAAAAGCTCTTAAGTATGTCCTGCTTCGATCTGAACACTGGGAGCATTTCTCGATGGTCTATCCTGGCTCTCACCCACCCATCTCTCCTCTCGTGACCGTACACAACTTGGGAAGTAGTTGAGACTTCCTGTACAGCTCTCTCGCAGGACTGAGTATGAACAGAGAAAGCGTCCACTTTGAGTGGAGTTTTCCTGAGATCCTCGAGCTCAGTCAAGGTCATCTTGCAGGTGAAAATAGGCTCATAAATATTCTCTGATTCGCAGTTGATGAGATCCTCAGGTGAAGTGGCTTGCAGATTGACTTTGGGATTTTTATGGGGCCTCACTGTCGTATCGCCAAAGTCTCTTCCTTCTCTGATGTTCTCTATCTGGCTCACAGCAAAAGCTCTCTGATGCTCATCATCACTGCACAGGAATGAAGCCAGGATGTTCTCAGGATGTGCGTGGTAAGCTCCTCTTATCACTGCAGCAGAGATGATGTTCCTGACCTCGGTAGTCTGGTTCCTCAGCAGCCTGAGACTTGAGAAAACGTGTGCAGGACCAAATTTCAGGTGGTGCTTCACTTTGATGTCGTAGTACAGTTTGAAGTAGAAGTTAAGGCAGAACCTCACGAGTTCCTCGAGCCTCCTCAACACCTCCCCCTTCAGTCCGTGCTCCCTCATCCACAACAGCAAGATGGCCTGTGCAGTAGTGAGCCACCTGGATTGGTTCAGAGGTCCGCACTTGAGACCAGCCAATTGTGGACTGAGACTTCCAGACTTGATGGCTTTGATCAGAAGACAGCAGTTGTGCTGGTCTGTGGAGAGAGATTTGACTATCTCTACTGGCAGCTCTATGATATCTTCAGTTCCTTCCACTGGTTTGAAGTTGAAGTTGACCTCAAGTTCATTCACTTTCTCAAGAAGTTTTCCAATAGGCCCACTGAAGCCTGACCGGGGAGTTACAGGGCCGTCCAGCTTGATGATTAAGTGCCTCAGGGGGAGCTCGTTCACATGGAGCTGACAAATCATTCAGTGGCACTTGCGACCCAGCATCTTCTCCAATAGGGCTATGGCGCCTCCAGACCACCCCGTGTTGGTGTTGGTAGAGTCTCCTCCAATCATTACAAGGCTCTCGTCAGCTCCGTCATCCAGAAGCCACTTACGCAGGCCCTGAGCGATCTTATGAGCAGGCTTTTCTCCTTCCTCAGGTTCCTCGGGAGTGAAATGGAAGAGGTACTTTCCTTGAGGCTCCCACGTGATAGTGTAATGCTCGTTGATCACTTTGCCAGGATGAAATCTCCCTGTCACTTCGTCATATTTCAACACCTTTGTGTTCCTATCCTGCTTGCCATCAAAGAATATCCCAGAAATCTCCCTCTCTGACCTCTGCGTGAGAGCTTCAACTGATGAGGCCATTACTTCCTCCTTGGCCCTCCAGACTTTCATGCCATCTATGGCCAAGTAAGCCTTGTCTTTGGAAAGATGACCGGCCTTACCGAAAAGAATGTTGAACTTCGCCTTCTGCGTCCAAATAGTTACAAAGATTCAAATGGAGCAGATTTTTTTTCTTATATATGTATGTATGTATTAAACCTGTGTAAGAGTTAAACAAAGTTAATGTGTCTAAATGGCAACAAATTACGACAAAGGGTTAAAAATATGAGGTTGTGTTCAATTGAATATTCGATATTTCAACAGAGAACAGAAAACCGCAATTTTGAACATGATAACGCGATTTTTGTGAAAAGTTGCAGAAAAGAAACCCCTCTTAGAATTAAATTTTACATAAAAATACATATTAGCCAGAGTGAAATTCGGACTCGAAAAAGTATGATATGCCCTAATGGGCCAACTAAATACTAAGACGCAGTGTTAAAACGTCTTTGATAAATGTGTAATATATTGGCAGTACTTAATAAACATAATAAATTTATTCTATTGTTTTGCAACACGTGACAACATATCCCAATATTTATGTCGCTATGCATTAACTTTTCACTATTTAATAAGGTTTTGCTATATTTTAATTTTTTTTTTCAAAACTGACACACAGAGATATCTTTTTGTCATAATGACGCCACAGATACTCTATATACATCATAAAGGTGCATAACGTAAAGGTATTATGAAGTTCATGAGCTCATTCGAGGCAGTATTCTATTTTTTTCGTCCAGAGTTGTATACATAAACTTTACCTCATATTGCTTCGTATAAACAATGCAAATTTCTTTCAGGAAATATAATTGCTTTGATTTCTGAACTTCGTTCAGAAGTTGAAGATCTGCAGAACTCCTTCGAAAAGGAAACATCAAAAACTAAAGAGTTGGAACAAAGAATTCAACATTTAGATTATACTTCTGCTCCTGAAGAGTTTGAAACTGAAACAGGTTTGTAGAGATGACTAAAGTCAAATTAATTCAAAGAAAGTTTATTCTTAATTTATTTTTGAAAACACAGGTCTGATCAAAGTGCTTTCGACTAAAGCTTACTAATGAATGTGAATCTGTCGAAAATAAATCAAGTTTAAAATGTAATAATTCAATTAAATGAAGCCATTATGGATTTCATTGTTTCATTGTTTACGTTCTTCAAATATCAATATCATATCCTGTATTTATCGTGATTATAATTGTTACTAGCTAAATTGACAAGTCTAAATGAAAAAGAGCCTTGATAGTATTAGGCTTTAACGACTATCACTTGCTTCGATGTTAAAATAGGCTCAGAGTCAGAATTAATATGTAAAAGTTTCACATATAAAGAAACTTGATGATGTAGGCCTATATGGTTGGAATTGAAATGTTTGATGCGAATAGGCTCGTGATTCAAGAGACGGTTATGTTAGATATTAGTTCAAGATTCTATTGGAAATGAATACGGATGTTAATATAGTTCGATTTTGAATGATAGCAGAGCAAGAGCTCGGGCCTATCACTTTAAGTACAGTAAAAGTGTATATATACATATGTTACACACAGACCGTGTATGGAACAAGGAACTCTTCTGAGAAAATTAATTCCACTATAGTCTGAATAAGTAATGGTAAATGACAAATATTACAGTTCTTTTTTATGATGGAAGCCCAAGATGGGCAACTGGTTTTTGGTTAAAACTACAATAGTTACGTTACAATACAATAGTTACAATAGTTCTTCTTTGATGTATTCAATCTGACGTGAATACAACGAGTTTCTTGGGTATACTGAGATTCTGACTGTAGTGGGATAGGTGGCTTTAAACGCTAGATCCTGTCCCAAAGCTGGATCCTATTTGCTGGGAGATAGCTGGTGAGGGAAGCTATATTGTGGGGCCTCTCTGCGAATGACTCGTTGACCCCGTTGGGCTTCCATCATGAAAAAGAACTACAATTTGTCATTTACCATTACTTATTCGGACAATAATGGAATTAATTTTCTCCAGAAGAGCTCCTTGTTCCACGCACGGTCTGTGTGTAACATAAAAGTTTCTCAGGGGACCATTTTGAGTTGTAACACACACACACACACACACACACACACACACACACATATATATATATATATATATATATATATATATGAATAGAAACGACATAAGTATTAAGGAACGTTTCTGCACACGAGGAGGAGAGATAACGAAATAATGAAAAATGAGGCGAACCGCCTGGGAATCGAATTTATATACTGCGCGGTCATTGCAGTTATTTGCGCATATTCACGATTTGCGAGGGTGCTCTCTGAGGGCATTGGTTTCTGCCCTATTTGGGAGAATTTCGATTTGTGATTGAGTGAGGTCCGTAGCATAATGGTAGAGCGTCCGACCGGCAATTGGAAGGCCCTGGGTTCGATTCCCAGGCGGTTCGCCTCATTTTTCATTATTTCGTTATCTCTCCTCCTCGTGTGCAGAAACGTTCCTTAATACTTATGTCGTTTCTATTCATTTATATACTGCGCGGTCATTGCAGTTATTTGCGCATATTCACGATTTGCGAGGGTGCTCTCTGAGGGCATTGGTTTCTGCCCTATTTGGGAGAATTTCGATTTGTGATTGAGTGAGGTCCGTAGCATAATGGTAGAGCGTCCGACCGGCAATTGGAAGGCCCTGGGTTCGATTCCCAGGCGGTTCGCCTCATTTTTCATTATTTCGTTATCTCTCCTCCTCGTGTGCAGAAACGTTCCTTAATACTTATGTCGTTTCTATTCATTTATATACTGCGCGGTCATTGCAGTTATTTGCGCATATTCACGATTTGCGAGGGTGCTCTCTGAGGGCATTGGTTTCTGCCCTATTTGGGAGAATTTCGATTTGTGATTGAGTGAGGTCCGTAGCATAATGGTAGAGCGTCCGACCGGCAATTGGAAGGCCCTGGGTTCGATTCCCAGGCGGTTCGCCTCATTTTTCATTATTTCGTTATCTCTCCTCCTCGTGTGCAGAAACGTTCCTTAATACTTATGTCGTTTCTATTCATTTATATACTGCGCGGTCATTGCAGTTATTTGCGCATATTCACGATTTGCGAGGGTGCTCTCTGAGGGCATTGGTTTCTGCCCTATTTGGGAGAATTTCGATTTGTGATTGAGTGAGGTCCGTAGCATAATGGTAGAGCGTCCGACCGGCAATTGGAAGGCCCTGGGTTCGATTCCCAGGCGGTTCGCCTCATTTTTCATTATTTCGTTATCTCTCCTCCTCGTGTGCAGAAACGTTCCTTAATACTTATGTCGTTTCTATTCATTTATATACTGCGCGGTCATTGCAGTTATTTGCATATATATATATATATATATATATGATACACACAGACCGTGCATGGAACAAGGAACTCTTCTGGGATAATTAAATCCACTATAGTCCGAATAAGTAATGGTAAATGACAAATACCATAGTTTTCTTTTTCATGATGCTAGCCCGACGTGGGCAACGGGCCACTCGCAATATATATATGCAGGGTGGCCCATAAATCCCAACTGGTTATCATCAAAGCGAAAATCCATGTAACGGATTTTATACAAGTAAAGAATACTTGTCGAGATGGTTATATTTGCACTTTGAATAATCAATAAATATTTCTAAGCTTATTATAAGTTTTTTACATTGTTTGATTTTTGTATTTTCGCTTTAATTATAACCGATTGGGACTTATGGGCCACGCTGTACAAATTGGTCAACTACTCATCTTCGTTGCTAATTTATATTTTTGCATGAAACTTCAGTGGATTAGAGTAATGATGAAGAGTATTAAGAATTTGAAATCCGTTTTAAGGTCAAGCTTTTAGTTTTGAGATATAAATATTTGAAGTTTATAGAATTTTTCTGTTCTGAACTGAATCGAGTCAATTTCGAATGGTTGCTGCAAGAATAAAATTCCGTTGAGGAAAGATCGTATGAAGTAAACGATGTTAATGAGATGTGTTGTTAATATGAACGGTTGGAATCTTGTACATGAACAGTTAAAATTTGATATCAGATATAGTTTATGAGGCAGGTTCCGACTCCCGAGTGTAATTAGATTGACCTACGATGTGACGAATTAGAATATCAACATCTGGTTGAGTTGTTGCATCACCGTTGAATCTTTTAACGTTTGGAAACTAGAATTAGGTACGTTCTACACTTCACCTCAATAGATACATTATTATGTTGCAGGTGGTTGTGTAAATCAACTCCATGAAATGTCAAACATTACTTTTGGATTTTGTTTCATCTTCACGGCGGCGTCTTCGAGAAGGGAAACTCTTGGTCTTGATCCTGACCCACAGTGTGAACCTGTTTGTGCACAGGATCATCTTGAACCTGTTACTCAGCCCGAGCCTGATAAATACTGATGATCAAGCTTGAAGGGATGTTCTATCGAGTGATGGTGGAAGCTGCCTTGTAGACAGAGTAAGGGCACACTCTAAATCATCTGTAATCAAGCAATTAAATCAAGCCCGTCTTTCTGTGGAAAGAACAACATTCCATTTTTTGGCCATCGAGATGATGGAAACCTTCTCAAGCCAAATGACGATGAAGATACTAAGTAACAGGGAACCTTTCTTCGACTCAGGATCGATGCAAGTAACAAAGAATTGGAACGCACATTGTTACCTGCAGCAGAAAATGACACCTACATCAGCAAAACTTGCCAAAATGATTTGATTGAGTGCATGTGCCAGGTGATCATTTCAAAGGTTATAGAGAGAGTTAAGGAAGTAGGCTTATTTTCTGTCCTTGTGGACTGATATCCACAAAAAATCAGAAGCAATGCTCCAAGAGAAACTGCTGAAATCTACTTTCGCCGATCAATCTCTTTATTCCCTTCATTGACCACTTTATTTCTTCAACTTGAATAGAGATCCCCGGACAACTTTCCACTTTTAAGAGCTTATCCCAACACTTGCTGGTATAAGCTCAGAGGAAAATGTCATGTTATATGAGGAAGATTTGGACACTCCGACTTTTCAGGTCAGAGCTAGTGTCAGAGGTGTTACTGTCTCTGAGAATGATACAATGAGAAACGGAGATCCAAAGTTGGATTAACAGAGCTGAAAAAAAAAAACTGCGGTAGACCAAAGAATTAAAAATCTAGATGAGACCATACATGTTAGAAACGGATACCCTTCAAATCTGTTGCCACATTACTTCACGTATTCGGCACTGTTCCCGTAAGCAATGCATCATCGGAAAGATCACTTTCTAAACTACGCTTGTGAAAGACTTACATTCGCGCTACTATGAGTCAAGAGCAGCTAAATGGCCTTGCGCTGACTTCCGTTCAAAGAGGTGATGTGACTGTTAAACCTAATGACATCATTGACATTTTCGCCAAGAAAAAGGATTGGGGGATCCTTCTTAATTAATTTGTTATTCAATTTTGACTGTTTCAGAGTTTATATTCTTTCCTTAGAGAAGCGTTAGTGTTTTGTTGCTGTCTGTCAAGCAATCTCTAATTTGTTTAAAAAACCTGAAATTGACAGTAATAATTCTCTGTCACGCCTTTATTCAGCTATTGAGGATTTCATATACAGTACATGTACAGTATATATTCATTGCTTTTTGAAAATTGCACCAGCGAGGCTCAAAACTGGGGTGGTTCCCAGTTCGTTCGGCACCCCGGTCCCAATAAAAATTCGTTGATCTGCCCCTGTTCATTTAGTATATATATTAGCCATGAATTTAGAACGTTTAATAAAAATTATTTAATATCCCTCTTCTTTAAACTGTAAATTATGTCATAAATGAACTATTTATTGTTGCATAAGTAATAATTTCTATATTTTTTTGCATTCGTTACAATTGAGGATAACTTAAATCAAATTGTTCAGAGACAGTCAATGATATTCCTCTTTACAGTGAACACCTTTTCATTCGTAGGTTAGGCATACTTTTCTACAGTATTTCCATTGAACACTCAGTTTTCCAAAGTAAACGTTTCAACCATAGGGGGACACTCGGAGAAGAGCACCCCGAGGGAGCCGACGACTTTTTCAGTCCAGAGAAGTTAAAAGTGGAATCATTCATGTTTCGCTGGTTTTTAGATCTTACCAAATATTATTGTTTGAGGTACTGGGTGATTACAAATGATCTTCCCGATTTTAAACATTTATTATGAAAAAACTAACAAAGCTACAGAGAAAAGCAAGATACACAAATAAAGAAGAACTCAGAAAGTCTCATTTACAAGTTATTGAAGTTAAGTATCAGCTCATTTTGTGGCTCTGTAGACATCAAAGCAGTATTCTGTTTCTCTCCATACATTTTGTAGCATATCATACTGAACTTTTCTAACAGCCTCACGTATCCTTTCCTTCAAATGTTCCAAAGTTGTTGCCATTGGTGGAACAAAAACTTAATTTTTGACATAACCCCAGAGGAAGAAGTCAATGGGGGGTTAGATCGGGGGAACGAGCTCCCACGCCCAATCCAACGATCAGGCAATTCCTCATTCAGGAATACTGTAACCTGAAAAGGAGCCACAAAAGGAGCTCATATTGAACTTCAATAGCTTGTGCATAAACTTTTCGAGTGTTTTTTAAAATTCTATATCTTGATTTTCGCTGTAACTTTGTTAGATTTTCATAATAAGTGTTTAAAATCGGGGTAAAATAAAAGCGCTGTGAGAATCTACGAAGAAGTGATACAGCTCTCATCTGTTGCACGTGTGGTCATAAAATGTTGGAGTTTGTAATATGGTGTCCATAAATTATTCATCCCATTATAAGCCTTAGTAAATTCGTTATTATAGGAGCTATCTTAAAACTGTTTGCGGCAATTAATAACACAACTCAAGAAATTTTTGTTTTAATTCAGTAAACCTCCACGTGAGCCCCATTGGTAGCACGCGGAACATCAAGGCGATAGATGATTTCGTTCGAAACATTAAGAAGCATGTCTTGCGTGATGGAAGCTAATGTCTCTTCAATCCGGTGTCTTAATTCTGTGATGTTATTAACCTATTTTACATACACTCTGTCCTTTGTGTAGCCTCATAAAAAGAAATCCAGAGGCGTGATATCCGGGGAACGAGGAGGCCATGGAATAGGGCCATCTCGCCCGATCCAACGAGAAGGAAACTTTTCATTGAGGAACCTCCGCACTTCTAATCCCCAGTGTGGCGGTGCCCCATCTTGCTGAAAGAACACACGGGGCTGCATATCCTCAAGCTGAGGTGCAGCATACCATTCAAGCATATCTACAGTAGGTAATTTGTAGCCTTCACAGAGTTCTCATGGAAGAAAAATGGTCCAATCACACGGTTATGGGGGAGAGCACACCAAACGTTTATCTTGGGACTGTTGCCTTCGTGTTCAATAAATTCATGCGGATTTTCTGATCCCCATATACGGCAATTGTGCCTGTTGACTTTACCAGACAGATGGAATGTCGCTTCATCACTGAAAACGACATTGTTCAAAAAATGCTCATCTTCATCAATACGATCAAGAATGTCAACAGCAAACTGTACCCGTTTGGGTTTGTCATTTGGTAGAAGTTTCTGCAGGGTTTGCAATTTGTAGGCATAAAGTTTCAACCTCTTGTGAACCACTTTATGCACTGTTGAACGCGGTATTTGCAGTTCTCGGCTTGCTCGGCGGATGGATTTTGTAGGACTTCGGATAAACGCCTCCTGAATTTCTGCTATCTTATCTTCAGACACACTAGGCCTTCCAGCTCCTTTCTGATGTAGCACACTGCCAGTTTCTTGAAATTGTTTCAGCCATCGCTTGAGTGATTGCTTTGTTGGTGGAACTTTCTGATATTCCTCCCGAAAACGTCTCTGTACAGTAATTGGAGATTTGGTTTCCCACATCCACAGCACACACATTGCTTTCTCCTTCACTGTCGCCATTGTGCCCCTAGTGGATGTTCTGTGAAATAAATAAAAAAAATTCTTGAGTTGTGTTATTAATTGCCGCAAACCGTTTTAAGATGGCGGTGAATGCACAACAACGTGCGAAGTGTGTCATTTGGTTTGCTAAGTTTGAGAGTGTGACAGCGGTACAACGTGTTTCGCCGAGTGTATGGTGTTCGGAATGCTCCTAAATACGACTCCATAGTGCAGTGGTGCTGCGCATTTGAAGAAACGGGGTCTATTACTAAACCACATGCAGGTGGTCGTAAGAATTAACCTCTCGTTATGACCTCTGTCGTGTCCGGAAGGGGGGAGGTCATGTTGAGGACTAATTAGGTTTGTCACAATCTAGCATCTTTGTGGGCATTGTTTGCCAGATATTAAACTATATAATGTTACTGTTTCCATTTCACATCGATTTTATTTTAGCCATACCCAAACGGATCACCCTGTATATTAGTTAAAACATGATTAATTCTTTGAATACTTAAGGTAAACAATTATAAATTTGCATTCAGAAATTTTGTTTTCTTCCCAAGACCTAAACGATACTTGCAAAAATAGAGATTTCGACATCAAAGATTATGGACGGAAGGCACTCGTTCACTATCTCCAACGATTCAGTTGTAATGTCTTCCTGAGGAAACCATCAAACTCTTCTTCAGTTTAGTAAGTCTCAGTAAATTCAAAATATTTTAATTTGCGTTATCTGAAAAATGGGTTTGAATTTTCATCATTACGAGTTTTAAATAGAAAGATGAATTAAAAAACTAACAACAACTTTTATCTTATGTTTTATAAGTGAAAGTATGAGAGGAGTTATTTTAATATAAATCTATGCGTAAAGTTCATATAAAAGTATTGAAATAAACAGAGAGTGGCGGGTTATTAGAATGTGATGGAGACGAATTGAATGTTTTTAATGATAGATTCTCTTCACACTACCATACATAAAAATAACTTATTAGGAATAAAATTATTTTTAATACAAATAATGATGCGGAATTGTTTTGTTCCTTCACCCAATATGAGTGTGAGTCAAAAGTCAGCCAAAGTAATACAAATTATTTATTAAAGTCTTCGAACACTTTATAACAAGTTATAGTTATTGAGAGAAAATGAGTGTGAAATGGTAATGTAAAGGGTGCGCACAAAATTGTACCCGATTTCAATCTGAAACTACAGGATAACTATACAAGATACTGTAGGATTGATTAATAAAATACAGTGAACAGGCAAAAGTCCAAATTTTTACTAAATAATCCCTTTACAGGTTACAGGATCAAAATGCCTCAATTAATTCGCAACAAACATCATTTTGATATGCTATTCAAAGTTAGTGATTCTTTGTTATAAACTTAGAGACATTCAGAACCTGTAAACTTTAAACCTATAACCTGCAACAAAAATGATTATTAGTACAAATTTTTGTCTTTTACTTAATTAGTTCATGGTGGAGCATGTAAATGAAATTTTAATTTTTTTTCTTTACGTTAATTCAATCTATTTCAGTCGAGACAAAACCGAACATAATTCTATAAAAGCAGTTGATGAAAATCCCACCACTTTGTTTTGCACAAATAAAGAATCCAACCCATGGCTGTTCGTGGATTTGGAAGTTCCTCACCTTATTTGGGAAATCAGTCTTGCTCTTCGGGAAGCGTATAGATCCAGTGGGATAAAGGTAAGAGTGTTACTTTGAAGAATAAATGAGAATATGATGGTTTCTGTCGTGGAAAATATCATCCAGAAATAAAATATTCCTTTCCTTAAAACACGCTATCAAAATGGCATTTCAAAATATTTAACACAAACACACGCGCACGCACACACACACACACACACATACATATATATATATATATATATATATACATATATATACATACTGTATATATGATGTCTCAAATTAGAATCTCTTCCAAAGAGGTTTTTTCTGATGTATCTGGGCACAATTCTAGGAAGACGTACGGTACTGATGGTGTTCCTCCTCTTGTTCTCAAGCATTGTGAGTCTGTGTTGATACCTGTCTACGTAAAATTTTTCGTCTTCGTTTTTTATCTGGTAAGATTCAGCCTGTTCCAAAGAAGAGTGACCTTACTCAAACTTCCAACTATCGTCTAGTTGCAGTGATTTCCTGCTTTTCTAAAGTTAATAGGAAGAATGTTAAAGACCCTCTACTCACATTTTCCTTTCAGATTGTCAGTATGGGTTCTACAAGGGACGCTCCACTCGCATTCATTTAGTATATTTCTCTGATTCCTAGTCATCCTCCTTTCAAGATTTCAGTGAGACCTTTGCTATTGCGCTATATATAGTGTATCATCTGCTCAACCGGTCAACTCTGAAACAATCTTCCTGAATCCAGCTTTCCCCCTGTCCGTGTCCTCGAATCTTTCAAACGCAGTGTCCAGGCATCTCGAAAATCATGGCTCTTGATTTTTGGCTTTCTTTTTCTTCTTTGAGGGAGGGGCGCTCTGAGGACATTCGCCCCTAACTCCTCCTTCCTGTATAAAAAAGAAGAAAGAAACTTTTATATACAGGAACGAGGGCAAACGCAAGCAAAAATGCCGCCACCGCATAGAAGAAGAAGAAAGAGAGAACTGAAGTCAAGGTCCAAAGACAGTCAGTAAGAGGCGAAGAATTGATGATACGAAAAGCCTTTCATTTCTCTCGCTCAAGCAGAGTTCTGTGCGTTGAGCCATCACACACATCAGAACCATACTCCATACAGGGGCGGACAAGACCCCTTTACAAAGACAGCAAGGGAGTAGGGGTGAAGAAACTGCGGAGGTGGTACAACACACTTAACATCTTAGAAGGTGTTTTAGAAAGAGAATATATGTGATCTTCCCAGGAAAGATTACGCGAAAACAAAACGCCAAGAATGTTAAGAGAAGAGGAAGGACTGAGGTGAGTATTGTTAAAGTTTAGGGGATAGTCTTGTGGAAGATTGTAACGAGTAGACAGATGGAGGAACTGAGTTTTTGAGGCATTGAAAGCCATAAGGTTTTCACTGCCATAATCAAAGGTGGCAGAAAGATTAGTGGTTAAGTGTACCATAGATATCCTACGCGGATCATGAAGTGACTGTTGAGAGGGACGCTGAGAATTGAAAAGTGGAATCATCGAAATAAGAGTGGAAAGGACAGGGAATACGACTTAATAGATCATTGATACATAAAAGGAAAAAAGTGGGTGACATGACAGAATGGAAGCTATTAACAGTTATGTTGAGCCCAGATAGGGCAGAAAGAACATCTTTGGAAGAGATTCTAATTTCAGGCGTAATAAAGTCAGAGGGAAGAGATGGGGGAACCATACTGACATCGTCCAGAGTTGAGATGGAAGCGAAACTTTGAGCAAAGAGTTCAACTTTGTGAGAAGAGACAGCAACTGAGGAATGGAAAAAGAGGAGGGGAAGCAGAGGAAGTAAAGTTGTTGAAAAGGTTCTTAGCTAAATGCCAGAAAGAGTGAGAAGAATTAGAATTGGATAGGTTTTTACATTTTTATCTGATGAAGGAATTTTTGGCGAGTGGAAGAACAGATTTTGCACGATTCCGGGTAGAAGTATATGCTGAGTGAGAGTCAGGAGATTGGATGGCGACGGTACCTTTTGAGAAACTCCTCTCAGTTGTGGGTAGCATTCGAAGAAGAAAAGTTAAACGAAGGTTTTTTTGCATTAGTAATAGGAATAGAATATGGAATGTACACCTCCATGCCCGAGCGAACCACCTCTTTGATGAGTTCAGCAAACTCAGAACAGCTTCGGCCACAGAAGCAGTAATCATTTCATAGGAAATCACAGAAGTACTGCCTAAGGGCCTCCCAATCACCGGCGCAAAAATCCCAAAGGTGCCTTCTCTTGGAAAGATCCAAAGGCCGAATTGGCGCGATAGGACAGGAAACAGATAGAAGATTATGGTCAGAGGAGCCCAACGGAGAAAAATATTTTGACAGAGTAAGAAGAAGAACGAAAGGTGAGAAATAAATCCAGAATGTTGGGCCTCTCTCCACTGCGATCGGGGATACGAGTTGACGCTGTACAATCTGCTCTAGGTCATTCAGGATAGAAAAGTTGCAAGCTAGTTCACCAGGGATGTTGGTGAAATGAGAGGAAAGCCATCGGTGGTGGTGAATATTGAAATCCCCTGAAATGGAGATTTCAGCAAAAGGAGAGTGGGAAAGAATGTATTCCACTTTGGAAGTGAGGTAGTCAAGGAATTTTGGGTAGTCAGTAGAATTAGGAGAAAGGTAAACAGTGCAGATGTATTTAGTTTGAGACTGGCATGTTAGTGTAGCCATAGGATATAGAATTTGGGAATACGAGAACAAGTTAGGTCATTGCGTACATATGAGGTGTGTTCAAAAAGTTCTCGGACTGATCCCACAAAAATTTCAATCTAATTGATGTTTTCCACTTCAAAGTAGTCTCCTTGTGCAGCTTTACATCGCTCCCAACGGCGTTTTCACTTTTGAAAGTTTGTGGTCGGCCGTATTCCTGACCGCCTTCAGTTCGTTTGTTGCATTTTGAATAATTTCTTCCACACTTTGAAATCTTCCACCTTTCAATGCAAATTTAAGTTTGGGGAAAAGAAAAAAGTCTGCGCGGACAGATCTGGAGAATACGGAGTCTGGGGAACGACTACGACGTTGTGCTTCGCCAGGTCCTGCCGAATTGACAACCCTGTGTATGCGGGTGCATTGTCATGTGCAACATCTACGTTCCTGACGTTTCTGCGTTCCAACATTCGGGCCGTTTTCTCCTTACTGCGTCTCGCACGTCCTTCAGTATTTCCAAATAAAACTGTTGGTTAACTGTTTGACCTCTAGGGACGAATTCGTAATGAACGAGTCCGTAGTAATCGAAAATAACGACCAGCATTGCCTTTACATTCGATCGGACTTGCCGTGCTTTTTCGGTCTCGGGGACGTTGCGCACTTCCATTGTGATGACTGCTGTTTTGTTTCAACGTCATACCCGTACATCCACGTCTCTTCACCCGTAACGATGTTTCTAAGAAAATTTTCATCAAGATTGGCACGTTGAAGGAGGTCTTGAGAGACAACAACGCGTTACTCTTTCTGCTCGGCAGTCAAGAGTCGTGACACAAATTTGGCTGACACACGACGCATCCCCAAATTCTCTCTGAGTATCGTGTGGCATGATCCTATCGAAATGTCCATTTCGTCTGCGCCTACTTCCCTGCCTTTCAGTCTACGGTTCACTCGAATCATTTCACGAACACAAGCAACAGCGTCATCAGTTCTTGAAGTGGAAGGTCGTTCCACCCTTGCATCGTCCTCCGTTGACATTCGGCCTTCCTTAAAGCGTTTGTGCCACTCAAAAGTGGTTGTCCGACTTAAGACGTCATTGCCAAATGCTGTGTTCAGCATGGCATGGGTTTCAGAATCAGTGTTGCTCAGCTTAACACAAAATTTTATGCACACACGTTGTTCTTCAACAGTAGCCATTATTCAAATGCACAAAATGCGACAAAATACACAAAATTACTCCACAAAACAGTAGGCTAAATATCGAGAGAACAAAATACGATATCAACAAGCAGTAACCGTCTTTGAACACAGATTGAGTCACACTACAACATGCATCACATAAAGTGCATGCGCGTCATGTGATGCGCGCGCAACATAACCAGTTCGGGAACTTTTTTAATACACTTCGTACATATACGCAATATCCACCTTTGGAGTGAAATTAAGTACAGAAAAAGTACAGTAAAAGAAGTTGCTGTCAGTCGTCCCAGTCACCTGAGTTTCAGTGAGGAAAGGAAGATGAGGTTTGTAGGAGGAGAGGTGGTGTTGAACAGATTGAAAATTTGAGGAAAGGCAACTAATGTTGTAGAAGTTTATGAAAAGTGAATCAGGTAGAGGCCGAGAACATCTCCAATGGGCGGTAGCAGATCCAGTCCTAATAAAAAAATTAATAAAACCTCGAAATATAAAGCTCATAAAAAAGTTACATACCTGAATTAATATCAAATTTCTGCTTCTTTATAATGAAAATACTTTTTAGTCAGTGCCATTGCTTTTCTTTTACGTCTTTATGAACCCGAGTAGAAATCGGCGATTTCGAAAAACGTTGAAGATGGTCGGGTCATTTAAATAACATGCCCGATATATACGTCATTTGAAAGCTCTTAAAATGGTCTATCAGGTGCATTATCTTAAAATGCTTGATGATTTACAATTATATGATACATCTTTGGCTTCTCTGATGAGCATCCAACAGTAATTTACAAGCATATTAGGATTCCACTTGCCATAGGCGTATGGGATGGTACTTTATTTGGGAGCGGAAAAAATTTGCTCTAAAAATTTTCAGGGTGCCCTGATTTCCGCATAAGCACTATGTGTAGCATAAAATAACACAAAGGTTAGAGTATGAACAACATATATTAAAGCCTTTTTGATATAAAAAACATTACAATTTACAAAATGAGATAAAATTTTGCTACAACATTTCTAAATGACAAGCAGATCTGCCCTGAAAATTTCAGTATTTGCTCTGAAAATGCTCAATTCCCTAGTGCTGGGGGGGGGGGGGGGCTGCCGTCCCCCCGCCTCATACGCCTATGCCACTTGCCTTGATACCATATATATATATATATATATATATATATATATCCATCTCATAATTGTAAGGTTAGTGAAAAATTCACTTAATTTAGAGCTAGCATTTTTGCGCTCTTGTGGCATCATTGTTTGGGCACTCTTGTGGCATAATTTTTTTGGGGCACTGGCGCGTCCTTTCTACTCATTTGTTGAATGCGGCACTTACAGGGCGTGATCTTATAGAGAGCTCTCTTGCAATTCAGTTTGGTTGTTTAGATACAAGATTGTTGCATCGTACAATGGTGAAGGTTGTGTTGTTGTTGCAAGGTTTAGGAAGAAGACCATAAATAGTGCCACTTTCGTTTTTTTTTCTTAATTTCACGCAACTGAGGCCTAAAGTAGGCCCCATCGAGTCAGCAACCCTGAGGTAGGACCTAATAGGACCTCCAAGTCTGTAAGTTTGTTTTAGTCTAGTTTAACTTGGGCTATAAGTTAAAGTAGTCCCTCAGAGCTTGGCTGTTGAAGGCTCAGCTGGGATTCTGAACCCAATAAAATAATAAAATAACAGTTACCTAAGAAGTTCTGAGTAACTGCTTTGAAGGCGGTCGAGGCTCTATTTTCAAATTCATTTAAGGTTCCATCAAAAACAGTATCTTTTATCAAGTCATTAGTCTGAGGACGAAGAAAAATACCTTCTTTTATTTTCGCTTCTGTGATACGAGGGAATTTTCCTTTCAAATACTGGAAGCCATCTCCTTCCTTGTCCATGGCATTTACAAAGTTCTTCATTAAACCTAATTTGATGTGAAGAGGTGGCAAGTAGATTTTTTTGGGGATCAACCAGATTTCGATGCGTAACGTTTTTTGTCCATGAATTAGAGCTAGACGCCACGGCCAGTCCTTAACATTGTAATGAGAATGTTTTGCTCGGCTATCCCACTCGCAAAGGAAACAACAGTATTTTGTGTATCTGAGTTAGTTGCATACCAAGAAGCAGCGCAATTACCTTGAGATCTCTACAAATGTGCTAGTTATAATTTGCATATCCGATTTTGCGAAGTAATTCCATATTTTCATATGACTTTTTCATGTGGACTGCGCGTCCGATAAGAACTGATGGGCAGATATTGCCAGTGTGGAAGAGAACAGCTTTAAACTTAGTTTTGATGAATCAATGAACAGTCGCCATTCTTGCGGTTGTACTTATGCCCTAAGACCACCATCAAACCATCAATATCATTACAAAAGGAAAGGTCTCCACTCATAGAAAAATATATCACTCAGTTCTTTTGGTATTTCTGGAAAATAGAAATATTAGCATCGTTAGCTAGCAAGTTCCAACCTTGTAGTCTAGATCCTAAGAACTCTGCTTGATTTTTAGACAAACTTAAATCTCGTACCAGTTCATTTAGTTCAGGCTGAGTAATTAAATGAGGCTCTTTTGACGAAGTAGGAGGTTGGTATTCTTCATCCCTGCGTGGCACATCATCAGCTATTTCATCATCATCGTCGTCATCATAGTCTAACGTAAAAGACTCGGGAGGTTTTGGAAGTGTCTCACAATGTGCTACCGGTCGAAAAGCAGAAGGCAGATTCGGATACACAATTTTATTTCTATTGTTAGAGTTGAAACTTCAAATGTTAGTTAAACAAAAGTAGCAGTCATTTACATGATCTTTTTGCTCTCTCTACACCATGGGAACTGCAAATGGCATCGACTTTCGTTTGCCCTTTATTCAAGCTCCAATAGTCATCGTACAACGTCTGCAACAGATATGAGGAGCCCAACTCTTGTCCTGATCCCCAATTTCACACCCAAAATAAATTTTGTAAGCTTTTTTTATTGGAGTAATGCTTTTTCTCAGAGCTTTCAACACTAATTCCCCCAAACATAACAGAAAGAGTCGAGTTCATTCACACATTTCCGGGACATTTCGAAAAATCAGATTAACTGTTTAAATTTTGCCATAGAAACAATAAGAAATATTTGTACAGTTAAATATAAAACACAAAACAAGTGCGTTAAATGCACTTCACAACACAAAACTTTGTAGAAGACGAGCATGTCATACACTGATTGAAACTGCATGAGTCACGCCCTGACAAGTCTTGACAAGTTTTGACTGGACAGGCATGTTTATGTGTGACGCAGTCAGCGCTCAACTTTGAAGCAACACGTATATATATATATATATATATATATATATATATATATATATATATATATATATATATATATATATTATCCCAGACGACCACTCCCGTTCCACTGTTTCTAGTTCTACCACCCATTTGCTGACAAACCACTGATCCTCCCCATTAAGTGCAATTAATCTAATTGTTAGTTTAGCCATTTCCAGTGCCACAGTACCATCTCCAGCCCACTCCCGAAAAATGTAGTTCTAATACTGCCAAATATACCTTCATATTCCTGTTTTTTAATAAAATCCAAATACAATTTTTTAAAAAACTGTGGATGATAGAAACATTTCGCATCCATATTCGTATTCTGCGTGCAAAAATCTACCAGAATCACTCTATTTTAGTTGAGGAACAGGAAAAAAATTCTAATTTGCTGTACAGTGAAATACAGTAGGCTGCATCAAGTGCATCATGGCCAATGTCGTAACACCGCTTTCCATCGATCAGCGAAGTTAAGCAACAGTGACTCAGTGAGACTGGTTAGTGATAGGTTGGGAGACCTGTTCTCTGCATCCAGATTATATAGCGACTCGTGGTTTGGATCACGCGTAAAGCTCTAAGTCCCCTCCATCATATGACCTTAGATGCTGCAAAGGAGCTTAAACAAAACTATCAGACAAATAATGTAAATACAATATTTTTTTTAAATATTATTTTTGTAATTCTTTTACTATTTGTAACTCTAAAACTACAAAACAGTTTTACTTAATTTTTTTTTCAGATATACTTGGCAAATAATGTCACCTTTGACCAAAGTGGCATCCCTGATGTGAAAATGCTTCCAGTGTTTGCTGCTCAAGTTGGCTCATCTGGTTCCTTGGCAGTGCAACTTACGCACCCTGGAGGAATATGTGGTCGCTACGTCATTGTTGTTAGAGAAGTAGAAGATGAGCATTTGATATTCTTTGAAATTCAAGGAAAAGGATTTGCTCTCAAATAAAGTAGATATATTATTCAGACCCGCTATTTTATTAAAAGTAGCGTGTACAAATGAGCATTTCAAATGTAAGTGAGTTTAGAATGTTTATTGTTCATCTAGATTTTAAAAGCAATTTAGTTACGAAACTTGTGTGAGTAAGACACTCGATCATATTATTATGCTTAGGTTCCATTGTCGTATTTCAATGGGGAAGAGTGAGAAGCTGCTTTTTTCTTTATGATGGTGTATACTCGCATATATAGTAAATAGACTTTTAGCCTAATTTATCGTGTATCAATAGTGTAATGATGAAACGTCATCACATCATCTCTTGTCAAGGTACAATGTCATAAGATAACGTTAAATTATTATTATTTTTGCAGAAACTATTTTTCCTGGGGATGAAGAAAGTATTTTCATGCTCATTATTATTATTATCATTATAATTTAAAATATTTGCTGCTTATGAATGTGTACTGCCGTCCCATCAATATTATTGTAACTGAGTGGGCATCATGTTCAAAGCATTTTTGATGAAGGCGGAAAGTGTTTTATAACATTCTAACGTTATAATTAAATTTACTGAAAATTTTGAAGAAATTGTAACTGAAGTTTACCTTTAGGAAGTTTATGATACTTCGTTATGCAAAGTTTTATTATGCAAAATACTTTTTTCCTTTTATAGGTAAAAATTAAATAAAATTGTACCTTGTTTGTTTGCCAACCAAACTCTGAATTCCGTGTTTAAATGCATTTTCTTGACTGGCTTACCTATAATTGGATGGAGGCTCGACAACGTCCCTTCTGCTGTTCCATTTTAGTTTCACTCAAAGAACATTACGAATAAGTTCCCAAACGACTGATCTAAACCATTTTGTATATTTATGTTACTTCTGGGCCCCCCGTAGCTCAGTGGTTGCAGTGTTGGGCTTATTGGTGAGGCTCCTAATTTGTTTCCTCATGCTGGCATCGGGTAGGTTTGGGTTAGTCACTCACCCTATTTTTACTAGGGCTTACGTGACCCATGAAGCAAACTTCCCCCCACCAAGTGGGGAAATGAGCTTCCTGGATGTTACCTTTATGTTTACGTTACTTTTGAAATAATGTTGGAGCACTTTTACCTTATTTTTACTAAGTATTCTTTATAGTTTGTTTATAGTTTGCCCCTCCTTCCTTCCCCCATAAAAGAAAATCCCTCGTAAATTGCTTACCAAAATTATCCGTTGCGCTCTACAACCCCTGAATATTTTAACAAGACATTAAAAGTATCATTTATTAATTTTCAATCAAACATAGAAAGAACGGAATTTTTATTTAATTTGTATTTCCATTTGCAAATAATTACGATTGAAATATCTACGTTTTAACTAAAAGTAAGTGATGAACGCACCTCCACATTCTTGACATGTTACTGAAAGGTTTGTGACAAAGTTTAGACACGTGATGGGGAAGAACCTGATTTTGCTCAATTATTTCATTTATTTTTTTTAACTTCATTACAGTAAATCTGTCAACCACGTGTTTGACACTCCTTTCCTAGGCTTTCTGTGATCTTTTGAAGCAGGCTTGGCTCTTGCACATATGAATCCCAGTTTACTTCTGCCAAAATTGTTTGCCAAGAAGTTATTAGATTTCTTGCACTATTTACAAACGTTTGTTTCTTTCCAGTAAAGTCTACGTCATTTTCATAAAATTTTCATAAAATTAACTTAATTTCATAATTAATTTCATAATTAAGTTTAAGTGCACACTAAAATTAGAATTTATTATAATTCATTATCAGTAGGAGTTCAAACTAGAAGTTCGTCTAGACGGAATAAACTGTCAGTGTTTTGAATTGAATTTTGACTTTGAATTTTGATTTCGCATTTTAACTTTCATTTTTCATTGGGTCTGACATATACAGACATACAGACATAATCTTGACGCAAGATTTTGACTCGTACATAAAGGACAGTTTCCTATCCAACTACTGTCCAAACCCAATGTCGATAAACTTTTGCTGATCGACGGGAAGGGGTGTTACGACATTCGCACGACGTAGCTCTATCTGATCAATAACCATTACAAATACACACGTGCATAAATTACTAACAACCATCAATGTTCCAGTGATGTTGAACCACGATCTTTCCATGAATGGAAAATTGTGAGTTCTCTTCTTGTTTTCCACCTGTGGCTAATTTCGGCGAGGTGTGAACACCGCGCCAAATCACGGTTAACTTGATTCACGGTTGAGTGTATCACGGAAAACCGCGTGCAATTTATATATATAAATTAAAATACCCGAAGTTAAAAGGGCTGAAAAACAATAAAACCACAAGCTAGGCTTTTCGAAGTATACGAAGTATTCGAAGTATTCTAAGTATACGACCTTCGCTCGGGCGATAAGAGAAGCGAAAAGTATAAGTGACGATAAAAGATTTATTTAAAAAAAAAACCGTTATACTTCTGGCAACTCAAAACTTTGTAAAATATTCTGAAAACGAGCATTTCTGACAAGCGGAAATTGGTCATGAAGTCTGACTAAAACGTCCCATATTTTTAAGTAAATGAGCATTCTTAATGTCTATGTTATGGTCTCTGTCTCGGCGATGCTTGTGTTTGGTCGAGATATTATCGACCGTGAACTCGGTCTGTATTTATACTGATAAAGACGTTTTTTGAAATAAATGGTTTCACTGATATAACTCTTAGAGCAGTCCCTGCATGGGATTCGATAAGCTCAAGAGCTGGAGGAACAATTTGGTAATTGATTTTTCCGGGAGAAGCAGTGAGTAGAACAAGGAACCTGTGAAACAAAATTAAGTTGACGGGGAAAACATCCCGAAGTGATTGTACGTTAAACAGGATCCCTAAAGCATCATTGAAACTTTTAAACCTAGTAGTATCACTATAAAAAAATCTTAGTAGACCTAAGCGATTTTTCAATAAAATTGGAAGACTAACCCGGTTTTTAAAAGAATATTTGATGTAACAAAGTTTAAACTCCAAATAAGAGGAGCTTCAGATCTTCAGGCTCTCAAGAACATGCCCATAATGATGCCTTTTTTTTTCGTATATATACGATGCGAAGAAAACCAGTGGAAGCACACATTAGAATGAGTAGCTTTTTTGAGTGGAGTGAAGGTAGATTTACTATTAAAAGATCTAATGACATGAACGTCAGAAAAAGAAATTGTTGAATTTGGTTCCGTTTCAACAGTAGACTTTATAGAGGGCGGAACATTATTTCATCGAGCTCCGTAAATATATTATTTCACATAGTAGAGAAAGGGAAGCCCATGCTAAGATCCTCACCCTCACCTTCACCCTTAAAAGTAAATTTTAAAAAGTAATGTAAGAATGAGACAAACAAAATCAGATCAATTAAAAAAAAAGAATTTGAATTTTGTTTTCCAAGAATTCAATATCTGGGTTAAAAATTTAAAAATTTATGTCAGTTGATACTCAAAACATATATATATATATATATATATATATATATATATATATATATATATATATATATATATATATATATAGGGTGTCACATAAGACTGGAACCATAGGGCAAAATGATAAAAACGGCAATAAAAACGGCCTTTATTCACAGAACGTGTTCAATGTGTCCACCATTATTACTGATACACGAATGCAGACGAGATATCCAGTCAGCAAACACACGGCGAATGGTATCAGGAGTGATGGTGTTACATGCGTCGATGATGCGCTCCCGCAAATGTGCAACACTCTGAATTTTCTCCGCGTAGACCAATGCCTTCAAGTGACCCCAGAGATAAAAATCCAACAGGGTGAGATCGGGGTTCCTCGCCGGCCACTCCACAGGCCCTCGACGTCCTATCCAATGACCAGGGAATTGTCGGTGCAGCCACTCTCTTACCCGGATGCTGTAATGGGCAGGAGCACCATCCTGCTGGAACCATGTTCGGAAATCCCCATCTGTGTTCAAGACACTGGGAAATGCTTCCTCGTTGAGCATACGCAAGTAGGCGTTTCCTGTGACAGTGTCATCAAAAAAGAAGGGGCCTATGATACGGTCTTTCCAAATGCCACAACATACCATCACACGAGCGACACCTTGTTCCTTTGAAGCAGTAAACCAGTGAGGATTGTCTTGCGACCAGTAGCGGGTGTTCTGTCGGTTCACCTCACCATTTGCGTAAAAAACAGCCTCATCACTGAACAGAATGGTAGACGGGAAATTCGCATTTTGAACACATTGTACCGTAGCCCATTCACAAAATTCCATCCGTCGGTCTGGATCATCTTCGCTTAATTTCTGCAGGATTTGAAGTTTGTAAGGATGCAATTTGTGTGCGTGAAGAATGCGGTGGATGCTGCTTTTCGACACGCCTGTCTCAGCGGACAACCGCAGAAGAGACATTTGGGGAATGTTTGTGAAATGAGCGAGGATGGTAGCGACGGTGTCATCGTCGGTGGATGTCCTCGGAGGTCCACTGCGTGGTTTATCTCCTATGGATCCCGTTTCCCTGAACTTTGCTACAAGTTTGCCGACACAGCTGTGTTATCGGCACGTGGTCCGGATGCAATCTGTTAAATTCCTCAGCGACCTCCCTCTGACTCCGATTTCCTACGAGCAGAATTACCTGGATGCGTTCTTCCTTACTCAAAGACATCATGGGCACTTGCATAAACGGAAAAACATGAATTACTTATTTTATCCTATGATTCCAGACTTATGGGACACCCTATATATATATATATATATATATATATAATATATATATATATATATATATATATATATACTGTATATATATATACACACACACACACTCAAGGGTTTTGATTTCGTAGCTTCAAATGATGGTTCAGGATATACCTGCGGTAGACTCTTCTGCGGCATCGGGCCTTATTTGAAGGATTTGGTGCAGGAGAGAGTTGGTTTCTGCTGTCCAACTAGTTGGTTCTTGAAGTTATTCAGGTTGGTTTGTAAGAGGTTCCTCAGTTCTTTCGGCAACATGTTAAAGAATGTTGGGCCTCGTATACTGAGATCATTTTTTCTATCCTCGTTTTCATGACTCCCTCTCCCAGCGCAGCTGGGACAATACAGAATCAACCTCTTCTCTCATTTCAGTGTGTTTTCATTTCATTTCTAAATACCAATGAATATTTTCCATGTGTATATTGTTGTGTATCGCTCACGTCTTCTTTCCATGGATTAGAGTTTCAGGGTTTGTAGTCGACATTAGTAGTCTTCATCCTTCGTTTCCTCTATCTTAGACGTAATACACAGTTCCAGTGTCTCGTTTCCTCTATGGGCTTGTGAGTACTGAGAAATATTCAATTACTGGAGGACTAAACTCTTCCAGAATTTCAGTATAATGTTTGCTTTTCTGCTGTGGAAGTTCCTCCAGATAATTCTCATTATTTTCCTACCTGTTGCAGTCTTAATGTTGTTTTTTTTTAATTCTGCATCCGAAGACATTATTACTCCAAGATCCCGGACTTGTGGGTTTGGTGTTATCTTTTTGGCTTACAGTGTTTTGTACCCCATATTCTACAAAACCTTGTTATTACCACTGAACCCTGTTATTGCTCCGCTGAACTTCATGTTGTTGTCTTCCGACGTCTTGAATAATGTTTCAAAGTTGGTCTGTAATTTTTCCATCACCTTTTTTGTTATTTCTTTGCATATCTTTATACGATACGATACTCTCATTAATATCTGCATCAATACCTGCAATCATTATTATAACAGCAAGGGAACGAATCTCCGCATAAACGACCCCCGATCATGCAAGGTCAAAAAACCAAAATCAGGATCCAAAGTTTTCAAGATGTCTGAACATTCTGCGTTTAAAAGATTGGAGGTCATAGATATGGAGAAGATGAACTAAGGAATTGTTCCACAGTTGACCGGTTGAATAGATAAAAGAGTGAGAATAGCTTTTAACAATTGCATTAGAGAGTTGGAGAGAAATGAGAATATGTCGAAAGTCTGTACTACATACTCTCCTTAAAGGAGGAGACATGTAGTTATTGAGTTCAGAAGACCAGTGTCCGTTATAATCGCGATAGTATAGAAAGAGTGAGGCAACGTTGCGACGAAATCAGAGGGACTGAATTGAGCAGACAAAAATCCTTTGATTGCACCCGTTCATGTAGAGCAATGTGGGTAGAGCCACCTCACACATGAGAAGCGTACTTCATGCAAGAGTGGACAAGACCCCTGTACTGAGACAAGAAGAAACTACGGAGGCGGTATAGCACACTAAACCTCTGAGAAGCTGTTTTAGAAAGGGAGTATATGTGATCTTTCATGTCTTGAGGCATTGAAAGACAAAGTTTTAGCTGCCCTGGTCAGAGAACAGAGGTCAGGTGCACCGCAGCCGTCTTACGCGAATCATCGAGTGACTGCTGAGAGGGGCGCTTTGTGAAGCGGATGTCCTGCTTCGATCTGAACACTGGGAACATTTCTCGATGGTCTATCCTGGCTCTCACCCACCCATCTCTCCTCTCGTGACCGTACACAGCTTGGGAAGCAGTTGAGACTTCCTGTACAGCTCTCTCGCAGGACTGAGTATGAACAGAGAAAGCGTCCACTTTGAGTGGAGTTTTCCTGAGATCCTCGAGCTCAGTCAAGGTCATCTTGCAGGTGAAAATAGGCTCATAAATATTCTCTGATTCCCAGTTGATGAGATCCTCAGGTGAAGTGGCTTGCAGATTGACTTTGGGATTTTTATGGGGCCTCACTGTCGTATCACCAAAGTCTCTTCCTTCTCTGATCTTCTCTATCTGGCTCACAGCAAAAGCTCTCTGATGCTCAGCCTCACTGCACGGGAATGAAGCCAGGATGTTCTCAGGATGTGCGTGGTTAGCTCCTCTTATCACTGCAGCAGAGATAATGTTCCTGACCTAGGTAGTCTGGTTCCTCAGCAGCCTCAGACTTGTAAAAACGTGTGCAGGACCAAATTAGAGGTGGTGCTTCACTTTGATGTAGTACATTTTGAAGTAGAAGTTAAGGCAGAACCTCAAGAGGACCTCGAGCCTCCTCAACACCTCCCTCTTCAGTCCGTGCTCCCTCATCCACAACAGCAACATGGTCTGTGCAGTAGTGATCCACCTGGATTGGTTCAGAGGTCCGCACTTGAGACCAGCCAATTGTGGACTGAGACTTCCAGACTTGAGGCTTTGATCAGAAGAGAGCAGTTGTGCTGGTCTGTGGAGAGAGATTTGACTATCTCTACTGGCAGCTCTATGATATCTTCAGTTCCTTCCACTGGTTTGAAGTTGAAGTTGACCTCAAGTTCATTCACTTTCTCATGAAGTTTTCCAATAGGCCCACTGACTGAAGCCTGACCGGGGAGTTACAGGGCCGTCCAGCTTGATGATTAAGTGCCTCAGGGGGAGCTCGTTCACATGGAGCTAACAAATCATCCAGTGGGACTTGCGACCCAGCATCTTCTCCAATAGGGCTATGGCGCCTCCAGACCACCCCATGTTGGTGTTGGTAGAGTCTCCTCCAATCATTACAAGGCTCTCGTCAGCTCCGTGATCCAGAAGCCACTTATGCAGGCCCTGAGCGATCTTATGAACAGGCTTTTCTCCTTCCTCAGGTTCCTCGGGAGTGAAATGGAAGAGGTATTTTTCTTGAGGCTCCCACGTAATAGTATAATGCTCCTCGATCACTTTGCCAGGATGAAATCTCCCTGTCACTTCGTCATATTTCGACACCTTTGTGTTCCTATCCTGCTTGCCATCAAAGAATATCCCAGAGATCTTCTCCTCCTCTGACCTCTGCGTGAGAGCTTCAACTGATGAGGCCATTACTTCCTCCTTGGCCCTCCAAACTTTCATGCCATCTATGGCCAAGTAAGCCTTGTCTTTGGAAAGATGACCGGCCTTACCGAAAAAAAATGTCGTCCACTCACTTCTACTTCACAATTATAACTGGCGTAATTGCTCAGAGCCATCTATTGAGAGAATGTTGAACTTCGCCTTCTGCGTCCAAATGGTTACAAAGATTCAAATGGAGTAGATTTTTTCTTATGTATGTATGTATTAAACCTGTGTAAGAGTTAAGCAAAGTTAATATGTCTAAATGGCAACAAATTACGACAAAGGGTTAAAAATATGAGGTTGTGTTCAATTGAATATTAGGTATTTCAACATAGAACAGAAAACCGCAATTTTGAACATGATAACGCGATTTTTGTGAAAAGTTGCAGAAAAGAAACCCCTCTTAGAATTAAATTTTACATAAAAATACATATTAACCAGAGTGAAATTCGGACTCGGAAAAGTATGATATGCCCTACCACACCATGATCACGGATAACTCGATTTCACGGTTACCTCAGTATCCCCCGCCGGCGGGAGAGTAGTGCAGCTCCTGACTGGCTTCCCACCTGATGCGTCATCACATTGTGTTATTCTACAGTAGTACACAAAATATACAAATAAAAATTAAAATTAAAAATTAAAAAATCTATATTCAGAAAATACAACTGACGGAGTTTTACTTTTTTTTTCAATATTTGATATGACATTAATATATTCACAGTATGTAATCTGAATATGCCGTTGGAAGCATAGAGCCTTTCTAGGCAAAATTAATGGTAATAGTAATAGTAATAGTGATAACAAATAATATAATAATAATAATAATAATAATAATAATTGTAATAAATAATAATAATAATAATAATAATAATAATAATAGTAATAATAATAATTATAAAAATTTACAAACTGTTACATAATTTTAAATTAAATGAATTATTGTATATTTAGGGGTGACTAAATGATGCTTAATAAAAAATATAAAAAAGGATAAATTATGAAATTAAAAGTGCTCAATGAAGTGAACATATTTTAGATAGTTAATTATAAAATGTGAACTTAATTACTGTGGTAATAATGGCAGTAGTGAACTTATAGTTGAGAAGGAGCTAATAATTTAGTGATTTAATGATTTGGGAAATACATTTAGTGATGAAACCTGCCTGATATGTATGGGAATTGCATTCCATACATCTGTTTCTTTGAAAGAGAATGCATTTCATGCAGGCAGTTTCCATTGCACAGGGTGGCCCATAAGTCCCAAACTTCTGTGAGGAATGGAAAAAAGTGTATAGGAGTAAAGTTAAAGAACATAAATAGACAAGTCAAATGAAACAAAAATGATCTTCCAAGCATAAACACAACGGAAGATGCGCTTAAATCTTTGAATTTTTCCTTAATTTTTGGGGGGACCTGAAAGACAAAATCTTTGACCTCCTTGGGGCCGGTGAAGTTGATGTCGCAGGTAGCTAATATTTTAGAGATTTCTTATTGGTACAACAGACTAACATTAGGGCGCCCCTACAAAACCGAGTTCTAAAAAAAGTTTTTTCACTCTACCCTAGTGATTACTCTTTGAATGAGTGATGTATGTTCATTTTTATTTATAACTTTGAACATATCGACAGCAACACTGAATTTGTATGTTATTTATTTTTTAAATATTTACCTCTTTAAACATTGGGGAAGTGTGACTTTGTCTGTTGTCATTATTCGAGAGAGTTCGCAGACATTTTTTATGAATGACTTCCGAAGGATGCTTTTATATATTTCTTTGAGCTACCCCATGTTGTAATGCAATATAATAAATGTGAATGAATGAAGGAATAATATAGCGTAAGAAGTGCATTATGAGGAAGGGTCTGTTTTTAGTTTAAATAATATGAATAGTCAGAATAGAAATCGTGATGCTTTGTATTTGATATGTTGTACATGACCTTTGAAATTTAGCTTTTCTTCTAAATTAATTCAAAGTACTTTAATTTCATTCACACATGCGCGAGCGATATTCCCAATTCTTATTTGACAGTTTGTATTTATGTTTTGTAGTAATAATCACATAAGATGACTTTGTCAGGTTCAATAAGAGTTTATTTTCTAGTTGCATTTTCGTTTCATTTATCAGAAAGTATTAATTATGATGGGAAGAAGTAAGTGTGGTATTATCTGCGTATTGTACACAATTTAATGTGGTTGTGTGAAATAAAATCATTGAAGTGAATGCGAAATAGTACTGGAAAACGATAGATCATTGTCGGACTCAGTAGTATACCCGCAAAAGGTTAGAGTGCAGAGCAATCGCAATGTTGCTCAAATGTTACAAGGTGCCGCCCCCCGTGCCACCCCTCCCCCCAGGGTACCAAACAAGGGGGGAAACGGGGGGGAGTACACCTAACCTAAGAGAGAGAGAGAGAGACAGAGGAAGAGAGAGAGAGAGGAAGAGACCATCCTACGTCTGGCGCAGCCAGACGCTTAATAAGATTTCATCCCAGCATCACCGGGCTTATAAGTGTCTTTCAGCCAGATGGCGTAGAAGCCAGTGCCTCCAGGCAATATCAGCCAGTTGGCACAGTGTATATATATATATCGTTCGAACAACCATTTGTCCTAAAAGCACACACACATATATACCATTATTGTACACACAAACCATCTATATATACGTTCATAGACCTTCAATGTTAAACTCAAAAACAATTCCCTCCGTCATCAGCGAATGTACCAACGAATGTTGTTTACACAACTATATATATATATATACACACGTTCATAGATCTTCAATGTTAAACTCGGAAACAACTCCCTCCTCATCAACGAATGTAACAACCATTGTTGTTTATGCAACTATATATATATACACGTTCATAGATCTTCAACGTTAAACTCGGAATGAACTCCCTCCGTCATCAACTAATGTACTAACCATTGTTGTTTACACACCTACGGGGCTACTCAATATATTTTGCACCACCCTTTTTTTTCAGTTCCAAGTTTCTTTGTAAGTTCCAGAAATTTCGTAAACAAGTAGTTACATACCTTTTTCACAAGTTTTTATTTTTTCACATAGTCTCCATCCTTTTCTACGGCTTTCCGCCACCTCGAAACCAGGGCCTTTATTCCTTGCTGGCTGGTAAAAGTCCATGGGTTCCGCTGGAGCCACCTCTTAACCTCCTCAACAACCTCATCGTCACTCTGACACTTTCTTCTACGAATAGCATCCTTCATTGGCCCAAACAAATGGAAGTCTGAAGGTGCCAAATCCAGGCTGAATGGAGGGTGGGGTAACACAGTCAAGCGCATTTTTGTGATGACCTCTCTTGTTTGCAAACTGTTGTGTGGTCTTGCGTTATCGTGCAAAAGAAGGACGTCTTCCAGTTTTCTCTCCAGTCGAACTCGCTTTATACGTCTCTGGAGTCTCTGTAGGGTAGCAATATATGCCTCTGAGTTGATTGTTTGTCCTTTCTTCATAATGTCCACCAGAATCATCCCTTTCATGTCCCAGAAGATGGTGGCCATAACCTTTCCTGCAGAGGGAGCCATTTTTAACTTTATTTTTGCGTGGGGAGTCTGCGTGATGCCACTCCATGGATTGGCGTTTTGTTTCAGTTTCAAAGTGGTGTACCCAAGTCTTATCCCCATTCACAATTCGTGAAAGGAAGTCGTCCCCTTCTGTCTCGCCTTCTGTCTCGTGTCGAACCAACGACTCAGAAGCAATTTGTTTTCTTTGGGTTTTGTGATCTTCAGTCAGTTCGCGAGGAACAAACCGTGAACACACTTTTGAGTAGCCCAGTTGCTGAATTATCGTATTCACACTTCCTTCACTAATTCCTAGCTCCAGTGATACCTCCTTGTATGTGACGCGCCGATTTAATCGAATGATGCTCTTAGCACGTTGCACAGTGTGAGATGTCACAGCCGATTCCGGGCGACCGCTACGTGGCTCATCATCGAGGCTGGCTCTCCCTCTCTCCGATGATGTCACACGTTTAGACCAGCGTCCAACTGTGCTTCGATCAACAACAGCATCTCCGTAAACATTTGGTAGACGTTTGTGAATATTTCCACCTGTTTTCTTATCTGCGGTTAAAAACTCGATAACAGCTCTCTGTTTACAACGCACATCACTGTCAGGCGCCATTTTAGAAAATGCTTAAACGATCAGTTTTATACAAGTGCGTTTAGAAGCGGTTTTTATACAAGGAGGGGAGGTTGAAACTGGAAAAAATCTGGTTATGTGAAGCGCAGAAAGTACAAACTTACGCCCCAAAAGTCATTTCAGCCCATGGCCTATTATTCAGCTAAGAAAAAAGGGTGGGGAAAAATATATTGAGTGCCGCTAGTAAATATACGTTCATAGATCTTCAATGTTAAACTCGGGAACAATTCCCTCCATCATCAACTAATGTAGTAACAAATATTGTTTATACATCTATATATACGTTCATAGCTCTTCAGTCAACAACTAATGTACTAACTAGCGTTGTATATACAACTATATACACCTTCATAGATCTTCAATATTAAACTCGGAAACAATTCCCTCCGTCACCAACGAATGTACTAATCAATGTTTTTACAACTATATATATGCACGTTCATAGATCTTCTATATAAATGTTCTATATATAAACATTCATAGACTCCCTATTATTACACACACAAACACAAACACACACACACACACCAACTATATACATATATATATACACGTTCATAGATCTTCAATATCGAAGTTAAATTCATAAAGAATTCCCTCCGTCACCGACGAATGTACCAACCAATGTTGTTTACACACACACACACACACACACACTATATACAGTTTCATAGATCTCCAATGTTAAATCGGAATCAGCTCCCTCCGTCATCAACGAATGTACCAACCAATGTTGTTTATACAGTACTAAAAGCACACACACACACATACAACCCCGACTATATATAAACGTTCATAGATTCCCTATTATTACACACACACCAACTATATATATATGTTAACCCCTCCGTCTATGGCCCTGGGGTGGTTCGGATTGACGGGGGTTCTGGTTTAGGAGGCAAGCAACGGATAGGTGCCTTGAAGTGGTTTTTCTTCTATGTTACTCTCCGAGTTCTTCTATAGTGGCTCGGAGGACTCTGGTAGATTTGCAATCTAAATGCTGAAGGTTCCGGATTCTTCTTATAGCGTATCCGGAAAGTTTTCTAAGTTTTTCTGAAGAGAGCAAGGCTCGAAGGACAATAAAAAGTTTCTTCACTGTAAATTTACTGCTAAAAAATACAGGTAGTGCTCAGCCTCTGAATTAGCTTCTGAATGACAATGGATGAATTTGAATGGGTTTATATACCCAAAAACTGCTAACATTATTATTATTAAATGCTAAGAAGGCTGTATTATTTTTGCACAATATTTGAAAATAAGTAAATTTTTTAGCTGTGGTAAGGCTTGAACGAGTAAACAAAATATTTGAAGACGAAACCATATTTTTATCTTAAACCGCGACTTTTCAGATCTGATGTTATCATGATCTGCCAAGTTAACTAAAAGTGGAAATCGGACTATGCATCTTTACACTAAAATATGCATATGAGTGAAATTTTAAGGTTTAAGATGTACAATTTTAATGCTTAGGCAAGACATGATCTCATTGTTTATAACGAAAGAGAGTGTATACAAAATGTGAACATTGCAAAGCTTAACAGGATTCCTTATTAAGCGAAATCTAAAAAATGATTATGAGATTTTAAAAAACAACAGGTCACCAATTATTTAGCAAAGTAGAAAGTGAATCAAATATTTTATCCAAACTCGCGTTGGGCGATTTTGGTCCTTATGTAAAAATGAATACACACACGTACATACATGAGTATAGGCATTATATAAAGTTAAATATATAAGATTATACATGAACCATATAACACATGAATTTTTAAAATGGATACTTTTTCTTACAATGGATACAGAGACTATATAAATGAATACAAGAATTACATGAAGGATAAGATAATATAGGAATATGGGAATTATTTATGGTTCATTTTTACAGGGCTCTTCCCTCTAGAATGATATTAATATAATAACGTAACATCCTAACTAAGGCTAACTAGATGATAACTATTGGTTTTATAATACAGATTTATATATACAACATAAGTCGGGTGGTTTAAGTCTAGTTCACGTGGTCTGGGTACGCACTCTTGGTCGTGCATAAATAGTTTCATGTTCCGTGTCACTGGGTTTTCTTTGTTCCCAGAATGATCTTTTCATCACAAATACACCGAGGATAATAGCACACACAATAATGATACTAACGGCAGATGTTGAGAAAATGGTTACCGGTTGTAGTATTTGTAAGAGGTTGTTTTGGTTATCATCCGAAATTTTAAACCGGCTCAATTGATCATTCCATTCAGGGGCATGCAGTTCGGGTAGGATGGTTACAGGTTTTATGGAGAGATTTAAGATCTCTATGACGGGTTTAAATTTAATTTGCGACGGAAATGGGTATGAGTTATTAAGGGTAACCTTATACGGGTTGTATATTTGGAGGGCTTTTGAACGCAAGGAGCAACCAATTGGTAGCCGAATAATCATAGGGATTGTAATGAGGGAATAATTTGATGGACACTCGAGGGTAGCGGCAGTCCTGTTCGCGAAGGAAACCCAGATGTCTGGTCCAATTCGTAGTTGGATGGTTTTAGGGGAATGAAATTTTTTAAATGAACATACGGGGGCATGCCGGTCACGAATTAAATCGACAAAGCAAGACCTAGTAGTGGGAAGAATAACTGGTTTGAGTGGAGGGCAGATGAGTTGTTTATTTGGTTGCGGGAATCGGCAATGCCGGACGTCGCTATCTGACATCATAGAATAAGCTGATAGATCTTTGGTGAGGAAAAGGTAAGGTGGTACGGTGGGTAAATACAATCGATAGACATTAGAGTTATTTTGGTAGGGTGTTGGGAAAGGGTGAAATCTATATACGTCATAAGTGAGGAAATCGAAAAATGGTATAATTATGAGGTATGTGTAGGGGCGTGGTCCATGTACAGTCCAGGTGTATTCTAGAAATTGAGGGTAATTAGTGTGGTTGAGTGGGAATATGGGTGATAATTTTAATTGTGACTGGGCGGTGTGAATCAAGGACTGGAGTATTTCCCATGGTATTAGGGTGGAAAGAGTGATTTTTCCATGGGCTAGCTGGGTTGCACGCAAAACCTTGGAATGAATCGTAGTTATTCGTTGTAAGTATTTATCGATTAGGGTTACTTGTATGTTCATTATTTCTATTAATTCTAGATATCGTTTGTGTTCTTTGTATTGAGCTAACATGGATTCAAGGTATGTGAATCTGTCCGAAAGGGAGTGAAGGAAGCGATTGTTTTCGTGTAATGACCTAATAGTTGTTCTAACATGTGTCCATTATATTGTCGATTCCGAGCGAAGAGATTCAATTTAAGTTCAACTCTTTTAATATCTTCTTCGGTTGCTAATCCGAATAAACCTTTGAACAGTTTCCCTCCTATATCTATCAGTCCCCTTTTACTTCTTTGGTTAAAGTTTTCGGAATTTTTGGTTTCAGTTTGTATCCATGGTAAGGCTAATATTTCTGATAGGGCGCGTGCTGTAGTTTGAATATTTTCGAGGGTATTTTCTAACAGAACGCGACTTATCTGATCTTTTCCTTGGAAAGAATTTTGGACTTTACTTTCAAACGTTTCTAATTGGGTTTGTATCTGAAGGAGATTGATTTTAATTCTAGCAGGGGGTTGCAAATTTATATAAAGGTCTGCATGCCCTTTCAAAAATTTACCTTCTGCAAGTTTTTCTATAACAACTCCGGTAGAAATTTTAATGCTAGGTCTACAAGAGTAAATAATTTGGAAAATTATAAGGGGGACAATTTTATTCATTTCTACGCCTTAAGTTATACGGAGCTGGGGGTAGTTGTGTGGATACTTGTGTGGATACTTGTGTTGGTGGGCGAAGGGGTCGGCCTCGTTTTGGTGGTAATGGGGGTCGACCGTTGAGCTCGGATTCTGAGCGGGTTCGTTTCTTATGTGAAGGTTCTAGTTCACGTGGGTGATGCATTTGCGGGCGGTATGTCGGGTCCGTGCGTCGATCATCAATCGGCGAGGGTGGTGACAGAGGAGATGGTGGAGTTGGAGGAGATGGTGGAGTTCCACTGAGTGATTCTCTCGAAGGGGTTTCTCCAGGGTCTGGGTCCGATGGGACGCTTGGCTCTGGGGCCTCCTCTTGTTCAGAGATTGCCTCGAGTAATGGTGGTATTACGAGGTACCAATCTTCGTCATGGGTAGCGGTTCCCGCGGTGACTACTTCAGTTTTTTGATCCCTGCCCGATTTGTTAATATCTTGACCTTTTGAAGGATAGGCGGCTCGAACGCCTGGCAGCTGTTTTTTGGGAAGGTGTTGCTCGGAAGCTATCTTCAAATTGTCAGCGTGAATGATCTTTAGTTTGGAATGATCCCGGAGGTCGAGGATTTCATAACGATTTTTTCCGAGGTCTTTCATAATCCTATATGGGCCATCCCATTTCGGGTATAATTTCGATGAGCCCCTGGCGGTTTCACGCTCTTCAGATAACATCGCATACCAACGATTATAGTCCGTTGACGGGGATGACGCCTATGTTGTTCTTGCTCCATCTGTTGGTTTCGTTGGTCGAGGGCATAGCGGATTATGTCAAAAATCTTGAAAGATCGTTCAGCTAGTTGCTGATTTGCTTCTGCCATTTCGGAAGATGTTAGGACTGCCGGGTCGGTTTGGTCGGGCAAATCAAAAGGTAGACGCTTGTCGTAGTGATATAGAACGAAATGAGGGGTGTCCCCGATGGACACATTATAGCCATTGTTGATGGCTGTTTGTACCATGGGAAGGGAATCATCCCATGTACGGGAGGATGCATCGACAACGTGGCGCAGGGCTTCCAAGATCTTTCGATTGTGTCTTTCCACTAAGCCGTTTGCCTGCGGGTGGTATGCCACAATGTGTGTATTTTTAATTCTACACATGTTACAAAGTGACTCGAACAGTTTGGAAGTGAAACTACGGGCGTTATCCGAGATTAGGATGGAAGGAGTGGTATGGTTTTGGATGACGCGTTCCACTAGGGCTCTTGCCACAGTTTCCGAGGTCTGATCTGGAATGGCGGCTACTTCGCTGTAACGCGAGAAGTGGTCCGTAAACACAATGATGTACTGATTTCCCTTTGATGTTTTGGGAAATGGTCCCAGTATATCCATTCCAGTTCTTTGCCAGGGCCTCTGGCATACTGGATATTTATGCATTGGAGCGGTGGATGGTACGTTGCCCTTATGCTTTAAACACGACGGACATTCGGCGATGTATTCATGTACCGTTCTGTTCATCTCGGGAAAATGGTATCGCTCCAAAAGACTTTTGATGGTGCGATCCGGCCCCATGTGTCCATAAAAAGGTGAGTCGTGACAAAGTCCAATGGCTATATCAACGAGATCCTTTGGTATCTCCACGAGGTCGTTTCCATCTTCGTTCCTGAAATGTACGAGCCCATCTTTGAGGTTGTACTGTTCTTTTACCTTCGATGGTTCCTTTTGTTCCAGGCGCGCCCGAAGGTTTGGGTGTGTTGGTCCTGTTGTTGGGAGTATTGCAGACACTCGTAGTCGAACACAGGAAGAAGTCCTATTTTATTCACTCGGGCGTCGGGCTTGAGTCTCGACAATCCGTCTGGAATAACTTGCAGTTTTCCCGGTTTGTATACGATTTTCGCTGCAAAATCCTGAATCAACAGAGCCCATCTACTCAATCGTCCTTCAAGTAGCTTGTCCTTGAAGAGGTACGTGAGTGGCTTATGATCAGTCTTGATGGTTACATCGTAGCCATAGACGATATTTCGGAATTTTTTCAAAGCCCAATATACCGCTAGGGCCTCTCGGTCCGTAGTGGAATAATTCCGTTGAGGTGCAGAGAGAAGTTGACTGGCATAAGCAATGGGTAATTCCACACCGTCTACGTCCTGTAACAGGACGGCTCCTAGTCCATAGGAGGAAGCATCTGTGGCTATGATGAAGGGTCTTGTGTAATCAGGATATTGTAAAATGGGATGACAGGTTAGTTTATTAATTAAAGTTTCAAAGGCATGTTGGTGATCGGATTCCCAGTTAAATTTCGAATTTTTCTGGAACAAATTAGTAATGGGTTTAGCAATATTCGAAAATTGGGGGATAAAGTTCCGATAGAATCCGACAAAACCAATAAATGCACGGGCGTCGTCGATGGTCTTGGGTACAGGGTACCTTTCCAGGGCTTCGAGTTTGGCTGGATCAGGTTTAATTCCTGTGGACGAGAGTAGGAATCCTAGGTATACCAGGGATTCTTGTAAAAAATTGCACTTTGCAAGCTTCAGTTTAAGGTGTGCTTTTCTCAAGTGTGATAGCACATTATGAAGGCGTTGAAAGTGTGTTTTTATGTCCGAACTATAGACGATAATATCGTCAAGATACACGAGAGCTTCGACACCTAATAGGTCGGAAAGGACTATATTCATCAACCTAGAGAAATTAGCAGGCCCATTTCGGACTCCGAAAGGTAAAACCTGGAATTCGTAATGGCCTCGGTTAGTGGAGAAAGCAGTCACTGCCCGAGATTCGGGACTGACCTCCATTTGCCAATAACCTGATGCTAAATCGAGGGATGAAAAAAATTCGCTTTCCCTACGTTCAGAATTGTTTCCTGCATGTTTGGAATCGGGAAACGGTCTGGGATGGTAATGTTATTCAGGCGTCTAAAATCTATACAAGGGCGAGATGTTCCGTCCTTTTTGGAGACGAGAATCATAGGAGCGGACCAGGGACTAGCTGAAGGCTGAATGACATCCTGCTCCAACATGTCCTTGATGTGTCCTCAATAGTGACTAACTGAGAATGTGGAACCCGATAGGGAGGAATGAAAATGGGTTTGGAATTGGGTTCCAACTTGATTTCAAAAGGGACCAAATTAGTTCGGCCCAGAGGATCTCCGGTTAGGGCAATCACATCTTTATTTCTTATCAGGAAATCGAGAAGTGATTCCATTAGTTTGGGATCCTGTAAAGCTGGTGACTCCTGAAGGGAGTGCTTCAGACATTTCTTATATTCTTCTTTTAATATTGAAGGCTTTAATTCTAAGGAACTGGAAACACGATTTATCGTACTGATGGGGAAATCTGAATCTATTTCTACTGTGGAAACAGTTCCTATTTTCTGATTTGAAGTTAATTCTATAGATCTTTCTCCTTTGTTTAAACAAACAACAGGGATAGCTGAATTCTGACTCTGACTAAGGACTTGGGCAATAAGAACATCTCTTTTGAAATTACTTTTCTCTGTAATCAGAGTACGCTCTGACTCTAATAATTTTCCTTGACTGTTAACTACTTTTGCTAGGAAACAAATCTTCTCATAAGGTGCTACTGTTATATGCTCGGTAGGGCATATGAAAAATTGTGAATCTGATTCTGGTTCGGCGACTAAAATTTGCCTTATTGGCTGAACTGAAGCTGGCTGACTGGAAACTGGCTGACTGGAAACTGGCTGACTGGAACTGACTGACTGGAAACTGACTGACTGGAAACTGACTGACTGGAAACTGACTGACTGGAAACTGACTGTCTGGAAACTGCCTGGGTTGATCCAACTGGATTCAACAACTGGAACTGATTACCCTGGGGTCTGATTTCTGGAGCGGTTGTCCCTCTGGATGCAACCGGCCGACTTGATCTGCTATCAAGTAGAGGGGGTTTCCTATTTCTTTCGGAAATCTGAACTGAGCTAAGTCTATTAGCATTAAGTTGTCTGTCATCCTCGCGGAGATGGTGTGTCCTATTTCGACACTTTACTAACTTTCCGGCTGGGTAAATCTCCCATTGATTCCGGTTAAAAAAATCCATCCCTAGTAGGATGTCTGTCTGAAAGGTGGCGACTGTGTCCACTATACAACATTTCGCGGGGTATACCGCGTTTCCAATTTCTAAATATAACTCAATTTCTCCATATGTGGGTATGGGTGTGCCCGTAACTCCTCTAAGTTGGCAGGATGGTGCCTTAAGTTCATATTATAATTGGTACTCTCTAGTAATTCATCTACGCATTGTTTCTTAATTAACGTTGCGTGTGCTCCTGTATCTAGGAGAGCAGTTAAATCTTGGTTATCCGTACTACAATTTATTATTAAATCTAAGAGGTCCGCACCTATTATCCTGATGGGGAGTTTGTGTGCGTATCTGGGCTTACTACTGTAATTTAGGAGGGAGGAGGTTGAACTGCTGCCTCCAATGTAGGGTCTAAAAAAGGGATCACATGGTCTTCTATGGGAGGACCTGGATCATATTCTACGGGGATATCATACGCTGAAGGGTGTTCTTGAAAACTGTTCTCTGGGGAAAATGATTCCTCCCCGGGTACTTCTACGTACCGAACTAGTTGACCTTGCTGGTTGTATTGGGGTTTATACATGGGGTAAGAGTGTGGGTGACCCTGTGGTCGTGATTTATTGGGTTGGTAGTTCGACTGAGGCTGGGAATGGACTGGTTTCTGGGGATTGGTTGACTTTTGGGATACGTTTTGGGGACGTGGTTGGTTTGGTTTCTGAAAGTGGGGTCTATACCCTGCAGGGGCTTTATCAGCACACTTTTGGCGATCGCCACGGCGATGACCATGTTCGTGACAGTGGGAGCAATACGAGGGGTAATTACATTGACTTATCATATGCCCGAAACTATCACAGTTAAAACACTGTGGAGGAGGGCGTGTATTCTGGGTTTGGGGGGCTTGTTTCTGGGGTGTTCCCTGTATTTGCCTTGGTTTATATTGTTGTTGTTGTTGGTATTGGTGTTGTGGCTGCTGCTGAATATACTGTACAGGGGTTTCTCTACCCTTTCGGTAGGTTTGGTTTGCTAAATCGGGGTGATGTTCCCGTGTTTTGTTTATGGCTACACTGACAGGTTTGTCAACATTTAAAAACTCCTGAAACTTTTTTTTAGGCGCTCCGGGTAAGTTTTGGTAAATGGTTGTGGCTACTATTAGATTTCTTTGTTTCGAAGTAAAAGTTATGCCACATGCATTTTCTGCGGCCCGGAGGGCTTCTCCTACAAGTTTGTGTGTACGTGTAATAAAATTGTTTAAATCCTCGTGTTCCTCTTTCTTCCATTTAACTTGGAAGACTGCTTCTAATGTGGCTAAGGGTTGTGCAAGGGTTATTTCTTTAAAAAATTCTAATAGGTTTTGTTTAAAATCGTCCCATGTTATAGCTTCGCTAATTGATGGGACGTAAGTGACTGTGTCATGGGCATTTCCCTCTTTAGGGTCAATAAATCTTTTTGCTTCTCTGATTTTTATATCATCATCGGTAATATTCTCGCGTAAGAAATGTTGCTCTAAAGACTCAACCCAAGGTCTTACGCGCGGTTCAACAAAACGATTATCTATGGTCCCCTTAAAAATTAAAACAGTATGAGGAAGATTTACTAATCTGCCTAAGTTAATATATGCTGGGGCGGGGGTTTGAGACTGAGACATACTGACTTGTGTGTTTGGAATATGTTTGAAGGGCGCGGGGTAGGTGGAAAAATGGGTGTAGGTAATTCTTCGATGTCAGAAAGCGCACCGTCTGAATCGCTCATATGTGAAGGTACTTATTAATGTTCTAATTAGGTCTGCTTGACCGATCTTAATTCATGGAATGATCACTTAAGGGGTTTTCCTAACTACACTATCTAAAAAAAATAATGCACAACAATTTGCCTAACTCGGGGAAATTTGAAAAGATTGCAAACAAAAATAAAAATGTAAACAAAATTTCACTCAAATGTACGTGATGGTATGGTAATACTATGTTTGGTACATTAAATAAAATTATACTATACTAGAATAGTAAAAAAACTGAAAATAACTGTGACAATACTGTTTTCAATAAAAGAGTGTATCACTGGTGTCTGTAGTGTTCACTGTGTTTTTTGTTAATTCTGGCTCAATACTAAATATTAATTGTTAATAATAATGACTTTTCAAATGTTTTATTTTAAAAAAGAGTTTTGTACTTAACAAGATTCCTATGGCGAAATCCTTTTGAGGTGTGTCCTGAAGACGTGTCTGGCTGGCCACTTGTTCCTAGATGAAAAGTAGGCGTGAAGAACTTGGAGTCGTAACGCACCGGTTCACGGGTGGATGTGACGAACTCGAAGTCGTGACACGCCGGTCAACTGGGTGTTGGTTCTGGTTCCAGGGTCTGGAAGACTGGAAGAATCCTGGAGTCGTGAAGATCCTGGTTAAAGGGTCTGGAGGACTGGAAGAATCCTGGAGTCGTGGAGATCCTGGTTAAAGGGTCTGGAGGACTGGAAGAATCCTGGAGTCGTGGAGATCCTGGTTAAAGGGTCTGGAGGACTGGAAGAATCCTGGAGTCGTGAAGATCCTGGTTAAAGGGTCGCCAGTTGTTAACCCCTCCGTCTATGGCCCTGGGGTGGTTCGGATTGACGGGGGTTCTGGTTTAGGAGGCAAGCAACGGATAGGTGCCTTGAAGTGGTTTTTCTTCTATGTTACTCTCCGAGTTCTTCTATAGTGGCTCGGAGGACTCTGGTAGATTTGCAATCTAAATGCTGAAGGTTCCGGATTCTTCTTATAGCGTATCCGGAAAGTTTTCTAAGTTTTTCTGAAGAGAGCAAGGCTCGAAGGGGACAATAAAAAGTTTCTTCACTGTAATTTACTGCTAAAAAATACAGGTAGTGCTCAGCCTCTGAATTAGCTTCTGAATGACAATGGATGAATTTGAATGGGTTTATATACCCAAAAACTGCTAACATTATTATTATTAAATGCTAAGAAGGCTGTATTATTTTTGCACAATATTTGAAAATAAGTAAATTTTTTAGCTGTGGTAAGGCTTGAACGAGTAAACAAAATATTTGAAGACGAAACCATATTTTTATCTTAAACCGCGACTTTTCAGATCTGATGTTATCATGATCTGCCAAGTTAACTAAAAGTGGAAATCGGACTATGCATCTTTACACTAAAATATGCATATGAGTGAAATTTTAAGGTTTAAGATGTACAATTTTAATGCTTAGGCAAGACATGATCTCATTGTTTATAACGAAAGAGAGTGTATACAAAATGTGAACATTGCAAAGCTTAACAGGATTCCTTATTAAGCGAAATCTAAAAAATGATTATGAGATTTTAAAAAACAACAGGTCACCAATTATTTAGCAAAGTAGAAAGTGAATCAAATATTTTATCCAAACTCGCGTTGGGCGATTTTGGTCCTTATGTAAAAATGAATACACACACGTACATACATATGAGTATAGGCATTATATAAAGTTAAATATATAAGATTATACATGAACCATATAACACATGAATTTTTAAAATGGATACTTTTTCTTACAATGGATACAGAGACTATATAAATGAATACAAGAATTACATGAAGGATAAGATATAGGAATATGGGAATTATTTATGGTTCATTTTTACATATATATATATATATTTATGGTTCATTTTTACATATATATATACACACACCCACACACCACACACACAAACTTTTTCATTTAAAGTCATGAAATTCAAATATTAAGCACATAACATATAGCAATAATTCAATAATTTCAAAAGCAATAAAGCCCAGTAAACATAATCGCGAAATACAATCACAACTGAATTAACTAAGAACGATGGCATTTTAAGAAAAACAACATTCAGTATTTCCACTCTTCAGAAAACTGCTTTTCTCTATGTTTCAACCCGCATATTCCAAAATGATTCATTTATTATCGCCGATTAATACCCGGTTCTTTATGCTTCTTACCATTATTAAGAATTATGAAAAGTCTCAAAATGCCTATCTGTAAACTTAATCACGGCTCCAGACAGGTGTTCAGACACCTGAATTTATTTCTGAAATGCATTGATGAGGCGACAGGCAGCAATCAATTTTCCAGGCAGCAATCACTACAACAACACACACACACACACATACACACACACACACATATATATATATATATATATATATATATATATATATATGTATATATTCGGATATTGACAAATAATACAATTTATATTGGTATAAAACAAGTTTTAATTAATGATGGTGTGGTGAAGAAGCGAACCAAACTCTCTCAAAAATTTTAAATTCACGTTTTAACTTTTTAAAATTAGTTTTCAGTTTTAGACATTAATACCTTTCGGGCGAGTTAATATTCGCTCATTAAAGATTTTTTCCTTAAACGCTACAGTTAAGATTTACAACTCCGTTTAACCAGCTGTAAAGCCCTTTGTTTGTTTGTGCTTGTAACGGATAATCCCCAAAATGTCATTATGAATCCCACACTGGCCTAAGTTTCCAACTGCGAGAGAGGAAAATATCCTCTTCTCTCTCTTATCGGGTTAGTTAGCTTAAGCAGAAGCTCAACCGGAATGAATGTATATATATATATATATATATATATATATACCTGTAAAAATGAACCATAAATAATTCCCATATTCCTATACTATCTATTTCTTCATGTAATTTTTGTATTTATTTATTAGTTCTTGTATCCATTTTAGAAAAAAGTATCCATTTTAAAATTCATGTGTTATATGGTTCATGTATTTATATAATCCTGTATATTCTTATATATTTAACTTTATATAATGCCTATACTCATATGTATGTACGTGTGTGTATTCATTTTTTAAATAAGGACCAAAATCGCCCAACGCGAGTTTGGATAAAATTTTTGATTTGCTTCTACTTGCCAAACAATTGGTGACCTGTTGTTTTTAAAATCTCATAATCATTTTTTTAGATTTCGCTTAATAAGGAATCCTGCTTAAGCTTTGCAATGTTCATATTTTGTATACATTCTCTTTCGTTATAAAAGATGAGATCATGTCTTGCCTAAGCATTAAAATTGTACATCTTAAACATTAAAATTTTACTCATATGCAGATTTTAGTGTAATGATGCATAGTCCGATTTCCATTTCAGTTAACTTGGCAGATCATGATAACATCAGATCTGAAAAGTCGCCGTTTAAGATAAAAATATGGTTTCGTCTTCAAATATTTTGTTTACTCGTTCAAGCCTTACCACAGCTGAAAATTTACTTTATTTTCGAGTATTGTGCAAAAAATATACAGCCTTTTTAGCATTTAATAATAATGATGTTAGCAGTTTTGGGGTATATAAACCCCAGTAAAAATCTTCCATTGTCATTCAGAAGCTAATTCAGAGGCTGAGCACTCCCTGTACATTTAGCAGTAAATTACAGTAAAAGATAGTTTATCTTATCCTTCGAGCCTTGCTCTCTTCAGAAGAACTTAGTCATTAAACTTTCCGGATACACTATAAGAAGAGTCCGGAATCTTCAGCATTTTTAGTAAGTCTACCAGAGTCCTCCGAGCCACTATAGAAGAACTCGGAGAGTAATATAGAAGAAAACTACTGCAAGTCACACATCCGTTGCTGCCACCTAACTAGAACCCCCGTCGACTTCGAACCAACCCGGGCCATAGACGGAGGGGTTAACAACTGGCGACCCTTGCACCAGGATCTTCACAACTGACAACTTCTGCATCCAGATTCTTCCAGTCTTCCAGACCCTGGAACCAGAACCAACACCCAGTTGACCGGCGTGTCACGACTTCTAGTTCGTCACATCCACCCTTGAACCGGTGCGTCACGACTCCAAGTTCTCCACGCCTAGTTTTCATCCAAGCAAGAGCAAGTGGCCAGCAAGACACGTCTTCAGGACACGTCTCTAAGGATTTCGCAGTAGGAATCTGTTAAGTTCAAAACTCTTTTTTAAATAATCTCTAAACATTTGAAAAGTCAGTATTATTAACAGTTAATATTTAGATTGAGCAGAATTAACACAAAAACACAGTGAACACTTCAGACACCAGTGATACATTTTTTTTATTGAAAACAGTATTTTCACAGAATTATTGTCACAGAATTAAAATTCACAGAGTTAATGTCAGAGTTATTTTCAGAGTTATTTTCACTATTATAGTTAGTATAGTATAATTTTATTTAATGTACCAACCATAGTACCAGATAATCTTGTTTACATTCTTTTTATTATTATTTTGTTTGCAATTTTTCAAATTTCCCCGAGTTAGGCAAATTGTTGTGCATTTATTTTTTTAGATAATGTAGTTAGGAAAACCCCTTAAGTGATCATTCCATAAATTAAGATCGGTCAAGCAGACCTAATTAGAACACATTAATAAGTACCTTCACATATGAGCGATTCAGACGGTGCGCTTTCTGACATCGAAGATTTACCTAAACTCATTTTTCCACCTACCCGCGTCCTTCAAACATACTCCCAAATACACAAACTTCAGATCCAACAAGCCAATATGTCTCAGTCTCAAATCCCCGCCCAGCATACATTAACTTAGGCAGACTAGTAAAACCTTCCCCATACTGTTTTAATTTTTAAGGGACCATTGGATTGAATCTTTAGAGCAACATTTCTTACGCGAAACCATCACCGATGATGATATAAAAATTAGAGAAGCAAAAAGATTATCGACCCTAAAGAAGGGAATGCTCATGACACAGTCACCTACGCCCATCAATTAGCGAAGCTACAACATGGGACGATTTTAAACAAAACTTATTAGAATTTTTTAAAGAATAACACTTGCACAACCCTTAGCCACGTTA
>JAJOZX010001428.1:885000-906388 GCA_023014485.1 Bathynomus jamesi | reverse complement strand
CTTCTTGTGCTTTTAGTTGACGCCTTTGTGCTGCTTGGGCTCTTGCTAAAGATCTCTTCTTTGTTGAACTAGCTATACGATCAAGTGGTCCTAACTGATTTTTTCTTTGTTTTTGACCCACAAAAGACTCCCATTCTGCCATTAGTATTTTATCCTTACACCTGCAAGATTTCCTATCAATTCCCTTATCATAGCATTCACAAGAAGATATATCAAACATTTCATCGTACTGAGCTACTTTTAAGGCAAAACTTTCATTCCTTCGATGTAACGGCACCTTGTTCAATTTTGAGGCTGCTTCTATTAGTCGACTGACTTTAAGATAGATACCTTTGGTGTTAATCGTAGGAAAAGAAAATTTCATCTAAATGTCTTCAATATCTTTTACAACAACCCTATAACAATCATTAGCAGTTCCTGATCCTTTTGATTTAGCTTCTTCACGACGGCGCACAAAAAGGTAGTGTCTCACAACATCTGTTTTGAAGGAGTCATGGCTGCTGGGAATTCCGTAGGATATTCAATGGCTGCATTTGAGGACTTGCTTCTAGTAGTCATAGTTTATATTCAGAAGTAAAATCAAATTATACAGTATGTAATTTATAATTTATGATAATTCAAATTATAATTAAAGCAAATGCAAATTATTTCTATTTATCTGAAACATAAAAATATCAAGCATTAAACAAACAACTTATCATGTAACATATAATAACATTAAACATATACAAATATGAAGGTAAAAAAGGGAGGAGGGGCATGTGATTGGAGTAGTAGGGTAGCACATGCTTCATTTTTTTAATATTTTGTTAGTGATAAAAAAAACTTCCCACATAGCGTACTTTTTAAGAAATAAAAATTTTTCCCATTCAAATATATGCAAATATGAGGGTAAAAAAGGGGGGTATGTGCTAGGGGTAGCAGAGGTAGCACATGCTTGATATTTTAATATTTTGTTAAGATGATAAAATGAAACTTCTCACGTAGTGTACTTTTTAAGAAATAAAAAAATTTCCCATTTTCGACCCGGCCCTAATATATATATTATATATATATTATATATTATATATATATTCTTTGTATAAGTAGGGAGATGTCTGATGTCTAAATGGTTAAGGCAATCTGCAACAAATTTAGTATATACATGGAAGAACCAGGGAAGGTTTTGTAAGATACCCACCCGCCCTTTCCAGTTCCTCATTAGGTTGTGTTTTGGGTGGTTTTTGCTGCGCAAGGCGCAGCGGCGTTCTAATATATATATTAGGGTGGCCCTTAGTTGTACGTGATTTTCTGAAATTAAATATTTTTCATCTCCCAACCTCCAAACCTGTTCTAATCCATGTAAAAATGCTCTGTGTAAAATTTCAGCTCAATCAGACAATATTAAGATGGCCCCCAAAGGCCCTAAAGTTTCAGATTTTAACAATATTTATATTTTTTCATATAAAACCGTTTTTATCTTCTTTACAGTGTTTTATTCGAAAGAAATATAGAATATGATCGAAAGAGAATTCAATTTACAATAAATTTAGTTATAACCATTATTTACTTAAAACCAAAATTGGACGAGATATTCACGGAAATTGAAAAGTATCATAAGTGCGTAAAAAAACCGCTTCTGGAAGGTTCTAGAAAGTTCTGCGCCTGCGGCCTATATAAGCGGCGTCCCTCAACACCGCTCAGTCATTTCGGTTCGAGTCTTCGAGCCAGTAAGGCAGTTTTCTAAGTTCGCTCCGGGTTATTTTGCTGTACGCTCTTTCATTTAGTGAATATCTATTAATGTTATTTCACGTTGTGAAATAATGGCATCATCATTAAAGTCCACTTCAAAACCTCCGCGCTGTTTACGGAAAGATTACGAATGCAGTCTCATCGGAAACTAACAAACCAATTGTAGGAGCGAAACTACCTTCAAATCGGCAAGTACTCAGTGTTCTTTTCTTCAAATTACGTGTAGTTAAATTATCCATCAAAGCAAGTGCGACCTTAGTTGTAAAAGAAGTTCTAGTTTTTTGGGAAAAGGCACGAATTCCCACAAAACAACTGATCATTGCATTGAAAAAGTTAAATCACTGCATAAAGAATGGGGAGATTTACAGAAGAGGTTGAGTAGAGAATCAGATGTGGAAACGAATAAACGAGCGAATTCTCGATAAATTAGATATTTATTTGATGTTGCCCATGAGAATGCGTTAAACATCGTTAAAACGAAGAGGATAAGCAATTTTACTATTGGCAGCGTAAGAAAGGACGACCAGGTTCCATGGCTGTCATTGATCGCAAATTTAAAAGCGAGTGAAGAAAAAAACCAGAAACGCATAGAAAAGGAAACAGAGAGAAGAAAGAGAACTTACGAGGAAATGGAACGAAACGTCATGGTTCACCTACCATCATTGTCAAGCAGTGATAGTGAAGATGAAGAGACAGCCAGCATTCTAATGAATCCAGCTGAAGATACACAACCAGGCTCAAGTGATACAATGAGAGTGAGTGAACCAAGTACTTCGGTATGAGAGGTACACTAGATTTTTTTCACTTCCACGTCTGTCTGAAGCATTAGACAGATGCAAAATCAGCGACCGAAATGCGGTTCATCTTTTAATGGCTGCAGCAGGAGCTTTCAACTGTAATACTAAAAGCTTAATTATTAATCGCCTTCGTTTCAACGTCGACGGAAAAATTGAGGGAACAGAGGCAAGCAGAATTAAAGGAAATTTTAATCTAGCGGATTGCAACGCTTTGTGTTACACTGGGATGGCAAGCTACTTCCAGCTTTATGTGGCGTGGAAAAGGTTGATAGACTAGCATAATTGTTACTTTTCACGGCAGAGAACAATTATTAGGTATACCTGAATTTCCAACATCTAAAGGGGAAGATCAAGCTGTAGCCGTTTACCAAGCAGTGGAAAAATGGGCTAGAAGAAAAAATACAGGCGTTGTGTTTCGATACAACTGCAAGCAACACCGGCCGAATAAATGGTGCCTGTACAAATCTTGAGAAAATGTTTTGAATCGTGATTTACTCTACCTTCCGTGTAGACATCACATCCTCGAATTAGTCTTGAGAGGTAGTTTTGATGCAGTAATGGGTGCAAGTTCTGACCAGATGTGATTTGTTTAAAAGATTTAGGGAAACGTGGTCGGCCATAGACAATAAAAAATACCGTAGTGGGATAGAAGATGTCACCGAAGATTCCGTGTCAGTATGCTGGAATTTCTACAAGAACAGTTAAGCCAGAAACAGCATAGATGATTATCGCGAATTATTAGAATTGGCCGTGATCTTCCTCGGCGGTGCCCCCCGACGAGGAGTCTCATTTCGTATTCCTGGAGCTGTGAGCCATGCTCGGTGGATGGCAAAGGCTATTTATGCCTTTAAAATATATTTATTCCAAGATCAATTTAAACTGACCAAAAAAGAGAACGATTCAATCAGAAGAATTGCATTTTCCTTATCCGACTCTATTTACGAGCTTGGTTCCTAGCACATTGGCTGTGAAAGCTCCCTATCTCGATTACAATTTTTTACTGAAATTAATCGAGTATAAGGAAGTAGATCCAGAAATTAGTAGTGCTGCCGTGAAAAAATTCGCCAACCATTTATGGTATCTGTCAACAGAAACTGCGGCATTCGCATTCTTTGATGATGAAGTCCCACTAGACATTAAGCAAAAAAATGGCTACTATAATGATGACTACAGAAGACAGCGATGTAGAAAACCGAATAAAACGATACATTGTTAACAGTGAAGATCTCAACCGTTTAAAAGAAAAGAATTCTCGGACTTCATTTCAGCTGAATCGAAGACATGTTTCTCAAGATTTTCATAAATACAAATTTTCTTAAAAACTGCCCATCTACATGGAAATGATGCCAACTTCCAACTGGGTTGGAGATATTGAAAGCATTGTAGTGGTTAACGACGTAGCTGAGAGAGGAGTGAAACTAATACAAGAATATCAGAACATTCTAACCAAGGACGAAAAAGTAAAGCAATACATTGTGCAGATTGTCGGTGAACACAGAAAAAAGTACCCAGATGCTACCAAAACTGGCCTAATGAAGCAGGGAAATCTGGTAACTTATTACATCGTTGTCAGTATGTTATTATTGCCATTTTAAAATAATGGTATGAACAAAATTTGTTGTAAATAAAATTCACTTTCGATTATGCTTTGTCATTATTTTCCCAAACAAAGTTTGCAAATGAATTATAAAGGTTTTATATTAGAAATACCAATTATCGGTGAATTTTGAAACTTTAGGGCCTTTGGGGGGGCCACCTTAATATAGCCCAATTGAGCTGAAATTTGCACAGAGCACTTTTTTATATATTGGAAGAAGATTAGGGGTTGGGAGCAAGTAATTTCAAAAGTTGAAAAATAGGCGCCACCCTAATATATATACAGGGTGGGGCACGGGAATCAAGTGTTTTTTGAATAGCTAGTAATCGGCCATTAGGAATGGGAGGGGCGTGCGGTAGGTAGCATTCCATTCCTGGGTTCATAGCATTTAACTTTAACTAACACTCACCTTTATCTTTCAGGTGCCATCATGGAGCAGTGGACGTTAGAACACCGCATGTTCGCGTATGATCATTTTGTTAGGAGTGGCGAGTCAGTGACAGCAGTTCAGCGTGCGTTTCGCCGCAGATTCAACATTCATCGAAATGACTCTGTTCCCGCTCGTGACACAATCTTACGTTGGGTTAACAATCTTCGAACAGGGGCTCAATAATGAAAACAAAACCGAAGGGGCCGCAACGCACTGTGCGTACTCCAGAGAACGTTGAAGGTCAGACAAGCGATGTTGCAAAGCCAGGCCGCTCTGCTCGGAGACATTCAGCTGCACTCGGAATCAGCAATCGTACTGTTAGACGGATTTTGCATGAAGAATTACATTTTCACCCATACAAGTTAGCGATGGTGCAGGAATTGAATGTAAACGATTGCCCCCAACGACTGAATTTTGCACAGGAAATGCTTGCACTTTATGAGCAGAATGAAAACATGATGGTGGTAATGAGTGATGAAGCCCATTTCCACCTTAATGGGGCCGTCAACAATCAAAACTGTCGGTATTGGGCTGCTGAAAATTCGCGACAACTCCATGAAAAACCGCTGCATAGCCCTAAGGTTACAGTTTGGTGCGCGTGGGAAAGTTTGGCGTCATCGGTCCTATTTCTTCGAACAAAATGGGTTACCGTTACCATAACATCTGGGCGTTACATTGAGATGGTGAACACCTTTTTCATCCCTGAGTTACGAAGAAGGCGTATTGCTCGTCGACATTTGTGGTTTCAGCAAGATGGGGCCACGCCACACACCGCCAAGCGTCAATGGCTGTTCTTCGCCCCCTGTTTCCCACCATCTCATTTCGAGATTTGGTGACATTGCATGGCCCCCTCGGTCCCCTGACTTGTCCACATGTGACTTCTTTCTATGGGGGTACCTCAAGTCACGTGTCTACGAGGACAAGCCCCGTACATTAGATGCATTGAAGGAAGCGATCCGTCAACAAATCATCCAAATCACAGAGACCTGCTGGGAAGAGTGGAGGCCAATTTTCGTAAACGCCTTCAACAATGCGTCGACGGCCAAGGACATCATATGCCAGATATAATTTTCGGTACATGATTATTATGACATGAAATGCTATGTTCTTACGAATGTTGTTCTACCAATATATTTTCTTTACAAAAATAAATATCATTTTCCTGATTATTCCAAAAACACTTGGTTCCCGTGCCCCACCCTATATATAAAGGGTGATCCAGAGAAATGGGACCCAAAAGAAACCCCTGTAACTCTTAAAGTATAAGTCCTTTTATAAAATCATACGCATCATTCGAAAGAGGATAGTTACAAGTTTGTACAGGATTGTATAGGTTTTGACAATACAAGACAAGATAAGATACAAAACAAAATAAAAGTGTTAGTTAAAACTAACCCTTCAAGATGACTGCATGGACTGTGGAACAGCTGCGTTTCATAACTGAGCAATATTATGAGCATGGAAGAAGTGTAGTTTCAGCTCTTAGAAGGTGATTTTGTCATCTGAAAATTTGTCTTGAAAGATCTTTGAGCTGAAACTACACTTCTTCCATGCTCATATATTGCTCAGTTATGAAACGCAGCTGTTCCACAGTCCATGCAGTCATCTTGAAGGGTTAGTTTTAACTAACACTTTTATTTTGTTTTGTATCTTATCTTTGTCTTGTATTGTCAAAACCTATACAATCCTGTACAAACTTGTAACTATCCTCTTTCGAATGATGCGTATGATTTTAAGAGTTACAGGGGTTTCTTTTGGTCCCATTTCTCTGGATCACCCTATGTATATTATATGTATATATATATATATATATATATATTATATATATATATATATATAGATAGATAGATAGATAGATAGATAGAGAGATAGAGAGAGAGAAAATTTAATTTGTAAAACATTTTCCCGTAATGGCAATAAAAATGAAAGTTAAGTATGAAAGGCGAAGAAAAATGAAAGAAAGAACGGGAAATGACGGATTTTTATCCCCTTCCAATGATTCGAATTAATTACACTAAATACACTTAATGAGCAAATGATAAATAAGAGAATGAGAGTTATAGGTTTAGCATGATAAGCAGCTATTATGAATTATTAATCAAATATTGAAGTAATTAGTGGTAATATTAAAGCCAAACTTTATTATTTAGAAAGAGGAAGGGATTCAACGCTGAGATTCACTGTATAAAGTATCAATTATCCTTTATTTATTAAAAAGAAATGGGCGAGCATATATTTATTACGTACTTTGAAGGTTAATCTATATTTCTTTTTAATTGTACCAAAACTAAGCATTCAAAACAGATTGCGTATTACCCTTTTATTAGGTATTAGTGGAACCGTGAAAATGATGAGTAGGTAAGAGACTGAAATGTTTTTTACCTTTTTGTCGAAAGGTGCGCCTCTAAGAACGGCGATGTATTTGGCACATAACCATAAAAAAGGAAAGTGTGGCATCGGGTTGTTTCCCAAACAACTGTAAATTAATTTTGGATTTTCCGAGAGTTTCACCATTTTTCCCACAGATTTTTTATTTGGCAAATAAAATCGGCGATCGAATGACGCTCCAAATAAAATACACTTAAACTTAATCAAAATTAATTAAGTTTAAGTTAGGTTAATTGGAGTAGCCTCCGATTGCTTGGTTTGTTCGTTTGGAGAATTTGCAAGAAAGGGGTTTACCATCGTGTTTTATAGGTACGATTTTAAGATAATTTTATACAACATATTAAATGTAATTATGCGGTGCTGCCAAAGTTCTCATGTCTCTTACACGTTCTATTACTTACCATGTTTTTTTCTCAAACTGTTAATCGACAGATGTTCCACAATCTTTGTACTCTACGTACCTAATTTTCATACTTACTTTGCTTCAAAATAGCTTTAAGTTTCTCCCTCAATTTATTCAGTTCATTTTCCCTTGCTGATAACCACATTCTATCAGAGACTATCCTTTTGAAAAAAAAATTATAAAGAAGGAAGAAACGGAAGAGGAAACAACAACAACAATAATAATAATAATAATTATAATTAGAGAACTTAAAGCTAACAAAGACCCAAAGATCCACTGTAGGTTAGCCCAAGAAAGAAGATAGAAAAGAGAAAAAAGCGAGAAGACAAACAAATGAAAATAAAGAATACCAAAAACTCTCATCATTTTCTCGCGCTTATAAGCGTGTAAAGCTTTCACACAGTAGTACTAGTAGTAGTAGTAGTAGTAGTAGTAGTAAAATAGAGAATAGATGAGGCTCTTCTTCCTCTGTCAGACTCTGCTAACTGAAAAAAGTAATGAAAGAAGATTTATAGGAAAACAGGAAAAAGTATAATTAAAAGAATAGCTTCGGAATTCATTCACACCAAGCGTATACACGTGTATCGAATTAGGCATTGGTAGATAGTGAAAAATAAAGGATACCACGAAACGCACTCCAACTTACCTAATCTCCAACTTCCATTTTTTAAAAAGATCTTTTTAATAATTATATACGAAAAGTCATCATTTCATTGTCACATCATTTATTCGAAGACTGTCAAAGGCCACTGCGCTCAGAGATCGACAATTTAAAATTAATTATTTATATTGCCACCTTTTACATTGGAATTACTGAGAAAAGGGAGCGCTGATCCTGAGACACATCCAGCTGGTCAGCATCTCCAGTATAAAAATTTGCCGCCAGAGTTCATCATGCGCAATTTTTATTGGTTTTACTATGAAACTTTGAAATTATACTTTACCATAATTAGTTAAATATACCACATTTTTCCATAAAAAAAAAAATTCTCTCTCTCTCTCTCTCTCTCTCTCTCTCTCTCTCTCTCTCTCTCTCTCTCTCTCTCTCTCTCTCTCTCGTTAGTGAGGAGCTCTTCAACTCCCGACAGCCCTGGCTGTTCGGGAAACGGGTCGTGCTAGGGGGCGGTCAGAATAGGGAAGGCTCCCTCCGTGCAATGCTTTTTAATGCTAGGTCAATTAGGAACAAGTTTTGCGAGCTACGGGCGCTCTTAGCATCAGAATACCAGGATATCGTTGCTATCACCGAGTCCTGGATTCATACTGATCGTAGGGACTACGTTGGGGAGTTCGAAATCCCCGGGTATAGAATGTTTCGCAAAGACCGCACCCGTGGGGAGGGGGGTGGGGTACTAATATACGTCAGGGACACGTTGAGTCCGGTTGACTGCCAGTTCCGATCGGAACGGGAGCTGCTTGGTGTCGATCTGAACGTGGGGGGGGCGAACTATAGGTTAATCTTGGTGTACAGACCTCCGCATCTCCTCCTCGAGGAGGATACAGCCCTGTACACCGAACTCAGTAGCCTGCTAGGTGATAGGGTGTGTGTAGTTTTAGGAGACTTCAACTGTCGCGGCATAAAGTGGGAAGACAGGACTGCTGATGCTGAAGGGAGGAGGCTAGTTGTCTTTGCTGATGAGAACTTCCTCACTCAGTGGGTCAACGAGCCTACACGAGGCGAAAGCGTTCTAGACTTAGTATTCACGACCGAAGACAACCTCGTCACTGGCCTCACCGTTGACGAATCGTTGGGCGGGAGTGATCACGGTCTGATTAGGTTCCGTGTGCGCGTCCCTCGGGTGAAGCGTAGTAACTCGAGAGGCAGTAAGCTCGATCTCCGGCGGGCGGACTTTGTTAGCCTCAGGGATAGCTTAGGTGAGATGGGGTTAGAGGTCGGCGGCGATGTTGAGCGGGTGTGGAGTGCATTCCGGGACGAGTTTATGGTGCTGCAGTCTGCTGCCATACCCTCAAAACCGGTCACACCTGCTTCAACGCAGCCTAAGTGGTTCAATCGTGACATCGCTTTGGCTATCCGGAATAGGAAAGTAGCGTATAGGAGGGCGAAGGCCAATCGTTCCCACGAGAACACTGAAGCGTATGTCCGCCTGTGTAGGGAAGTGAAGGCAAAGGTTAGACTAGCGAAACGTAACGAAGAACTACGGGTGGCAAGCCTCTGCAAGGGGAACCCTAAGGAGTTCTTCAGTTATGTTAATAGTAGAAAGCCCATTAGAAGCATGATAGGTCCACTAAAGGACCGAAGCGGCGTTCTGCGGACCTCCGACGCGGACATCACTAATGTGCTTAATGAGTACTTTGCGGGAGTGTTCACCAGGGAGGATACCCGCGTCATCCCCGAGCCAGGCGTGAGGCACGAAGGTGCTGGCCTGGATAGTGTTCGATGTACCGCGACAGTCATCGCCGATAGAATAGACAAACTGAGCGCGTGTAAGGCTCCTGGGCCAGACCAGTTTCTCCCCAGAGTGTTGCGAGAAGTGCGCGACCAGGTGGCTCCCCACCTGGCTACAGTCTTCAACAAATCGTTGGAGATGGGCCAGGTGCCTGGTGACTGGAGGGAAGCCAACGTGACCCCTACCTTTAAGAAAGGGGATCGCGAAAGTCCAGGGAACTATCGTCCCATTAGTCTCACTTCAGTTGTAGGTAAATTATTAGAAGGGATACTAGCTGATAGGATCGTTGACCATTTGGATTCCTACAAGCTGCTTGGGGACTCCCAACATGGGTTTAGACGGCATAGGTCGTGTCTCACCAACTTGCTCGAGTTTTTCCACGTCATGTTGAGTGAGTATGATAAGAGTAGGGCGATTGATATACTTTATCTCGAATTTCAGAAAGCATTTGATAAGGTACCTCACCGCCGGCTAATGGCGAAAGTGCGCGCGCTGGGTATCGGTGGGGAAATAGGTAGGTGGATTGAAAACTGGCTGAGGAATAGGCGGCAGAGGGTTGTAATTAAAGGGGCTAGTTCGGGTTGGGCCTCGGTCACTAGTGGGGTTCCTCAGGGTTCCGTTTTGGGGCCACTCTTGTTTATCATTTACATAAATGATATCGACGGTGGCATCGTCAGTCGGATCGCCAAATTCGCTGATGACACCAAGCTTGGGGCCAATGTTGGGACGCCCGAAGCGATCGAGGAACTGCGTGCGGACCTAGGTAGGATAGGAGAGTGGTCCGAAAAATGGCAAATGCCGTTTAACTTGGGTAAATGCAAAGTGATGCACATTGGCTACGCCAATCCCAAGTCGGACTACTCGATGTTGGGTAGTAATATCGAGGTGACTGATTTAGAAAAGGACTTGGGTGTGCTAATTAGCAGCGACCTTAAGTTTACGAAACAGTGTGTAGAGGTGGAAAAGAAAGCCCAGAAACTATTGGGTTATATCAGGAGGCAATTTCAGTTTCGGAACAAGGAGATTGTGCTCTCACTGTACAATTCCCTTGTTCGGCCGTACCTGGAGTATGCTGTGCAGTTCTGGTCGCCCACCCTCAGGAAAGATATTGAGAGGCTGGAGCGAGTGCAGGCGAGGGCCACAAAGTTAATCCCTTCCGTTAGGCATATGGGTTACAATCGACGGTTACGCGCCCTGAACTTGTTTTCGCTTGAAACTCGGAGGCTGCGCGGTCAATTGATCGAGGTTTTCAAGCTCTTCCGCGGGTTCAACGATGTCGATTTTAGAAGTATGTTTAGTTTAAATGATAACCCAACTCGTAACAATGGTTGGAAGTTGGATTTGAAAAGGTTTAGGACTAGTGTGTGTGGGAATTACTTTACGTATAAGATCTGTGACACATGGAACCGGTTGCCTTCGGAAGTTGTGAACAGTTCCTCTGTGGATCAGTTCAAGAAAAGGTTAGACCAAATCTTGCACACTATTTGAGTGTGTACAAAATTTTCCCTGGCACCCGTTGCCATTGGTACCTCCTCGGTATGGGCCGCAAGGCCTTTTGAGGTACTTCTTTTCCTTGTAACTCCTTGTAACTCTCTCTCTCTCTCTCTCTCTCTCTCTCTCTCTCTTGACTGAGATCGATCTAGAGAAAGACTTAGGAGTCTATATCAGCAACGATCTGAAACCGTCGAAGCACTGTGCAGAAGTCGAAAAGAGGGCCTTAAAATTATTAGGTTATATTAAAAGACAGTTCCAGTTTCGGAACAAGGAGACTGTAATGTCTTTATAATTCTCTAGTCAGACCTCAACTGGAATACTGTGCGCAGTTTTGGTCTCCATCCCTCAGGAAGGACATAGAAAGGTTAGAAAGAGTACAAGCAAGGGCTACAAAATTGATCCCTTCAATGAGAATGCAAAGCTACCAACGGAGATTGGAGCGCCTAAATCTGTTTAGCTCAGAGACGAGGAGGTTGCGAGGTCAGCTTACTCAAGTCTTCAAGATGCTCAAAGGAATAGACAGGGTAGATTACAGACACTTATTCTCACTTAATGCCAATCCGACAAGAAATAATGGGTTTAAACTGGAACTAAAGACATTTAGGACCTCTGTTTGCGGAAATTTCTGTTCCTATAAAATAGTTAATATCTGGAACCAACTTCCCTCAGAGGTTGTTTCCAGTCAAAGTGTAAATGTGTTTAAAAATAGGCTAGACAAAGTACTGAATACTCTCATAGTTTAAGATTAAAACATAAGAAAACTCTGCAGGAGTTCGCTTGCACGGTGTCTCTGTGAGCAAGCTAAATATAGAGCTATTTATATATTCTCCACTTTCCTGTAAAATTTCCTTGGCTACTTTTCCAGGGTCAAGGTATTTTCTTCAACCTTTTTCCGTACCTGCCTCTGGCAGGGAGGGAGCGGAGGGTGGGGAGAGAGCCTTCTACTTTTCTATCCAGTTTTCTACTACTGCTAGGTTAGTTGAAAGAAAAATAAACTTTTAATAACAGGAACCTCCCAGAGTGGACCGAAAGGTCTTTGAGGCTTCCTCTTGTCCTTGTAACTCCTTGTAACTCTCTCTCTCTCTCTCTCTCTCTCTCTCTCTCTCTCTCTCATATGTTCTAAATTATTTTTCAACACAGACTGCGCAGGAGAACTGTTTATAGTTATAAATATCAATTTCAAAGTGAAATTCACTTTAAGGAAGATTTATCAGACACAATAAACAATACATTGCCTTAAGCATACATTTATGATAATTAATCTATCATTTTTGTTAATAACTAGATATATGTTTTATTAGTTAAGTTACTCGAAATTCTTGTCGTAATTAATGTGAGTCTGTGAACAGTTTTAAGTCTATTTATCTTCAGAGGAAGAAAACATTTTTATTCGCTGTAAAATTTATTACATCACCATGTTTGAAATAGAATCGCTTCGTTTCAGCCTCCTTATATATATATATATATATATATATATATATGTGTGTGTGTGTGTGTGTGTGTGTGTGTGTGTGTATATGTAAACTTTGATCACTAAATAGTTAAAATTACTATGTTATTCAGTAATTTTGAGGACGAAAAATTTCGGTTGGTGCTGGTTAAGTATGCGGTCTACCTACGATTGGTTAGGTTTAATCATGATATTTTCGTTAAAACTAACGAAAATATCATGACTAAACCTAACCAATCGTCAAGGGCGATTGACAATGGGATGTAAACAAACAATTAGTAAACAAGATAAGAAGCTATAATTAAAAGGTAGACCGCCGAATCGTAGGTAGACCGCACACTTAACCAGCACCTTTCGATTTTACTCTCCTTTTTCTCAGAATTAACGAAGCGACGCAATGAGCTTAACTACTTTATGAATCTTATTTTATTTGACGCAAAGTTGGGTGAAAATAATTCAATAGTATATATATGTGTGTGTGTGTGTGTGTGTGTGTGTGTGTGTGTGTGTGATGAATTTCACAATTAAACGAGTGACATAAATAAATGATGCACACCCACGAGGAAAGATGATTCCAAGGCCTTTCGTGTATTCAACAGTACATCTCGTCAGGGAATGAAATGGAAAGGCAAGAAGCCAAAAATATATATCTCTGTACAGCGTAAACAAAATAGTTAGGAGGTATTACATGAGCCCCTCGAGCTACAAACGAGCCTACAGACCTCCTTCGAGCCATACTCCGTTTCACCAAAATAGAGCGGGAGAGGGGCCTCCCATTCCCCCAAGGACGTGCCATCCCTCCCCCAATCAAGCGAGCCCTGCCCCTGGGAGCTCGAGTGAGGAAGATGATGGTTGGATAATGGTCAACAGACACAGTTCAAGAAGGATTCCATAGTTTGTTCTCGCCTCGAGGCCACCTGTGAGAAACCTTACATTCTTTTTTTTTCTGCACACTCACGTCTCGAATGAAGAATGGTGGAAGAAGTTCGTTATGAATACAATGACTTGATTATTGAACTAAACACAAAATCTCCGTATTATAAATCATTTAGGTAATAATTAAAGTTGTGTATCGCATTTCAAACCTAACATCAGTCAATGGCCAGACGGTGTTATTGGGAAGGAATATACTCAGTTTTCTCGGAGATTTGGTAATAGTCAGAAGAATAATAATAATGCTAATAATAATTAAATAATAATAATAATAATTAAATAATAATAATAATAATAATAATTAAATAATAATAATAATAATTCTTGAGAACTTTATATACCACGCATCCTCAGCTGTAGACTTATCTAACGATCTACTATATTGTAGACCCTTTGGTGGAATTGGTTTTTTAATTAGAAAAAAATAATAAAATATGTAAGACTTCTTTCGAGCGCTAATAAGACTGATATGAATTGAATTTCACGTAAACAATGAATGCTTCTTTACTGCGAACTGCTATTCACCTTACAATAATAGAAACAATATTAAAAAAGAATCCATTAATTACATAAGATATACATCACATCCATTTAGATTTACACAATGTTGGCATTAAAGTTTAATTTTGTATTTTTAGTGACAAATAGTGTAATCAGAGCATTCTTATCTGAATATGACGTTGCGAAGCATGATGACACCTTTTCAGGCAAAAATCTTCGAATTTCATTTCAATTTTTACGAAGTTGCATTTAGTTAATTCTCTTATTACGAATGGACGTTGAGATAAATAATCTTCGAAATAATAGAAAAAAGTGGTAAACAATACGATATAATAATAGAACTAATAATGAAAATAATAGAAATAATAGAAAAAAAAGAAATAGTAAAAAATACGGTAAACAGTACATGCTGAAATACCAATAGTAATTAATTTCTATTATTACAAATTGGAAATGATACAATCTTAAAGTAGTAAAAATAGAGATAAATGAGGCACATTATTTCGTAATATAATGGAAACTTTCAACATATAATTTATATAACTTGTAACTGCACCCAATTTAAGATTGTGAATTTTGCATATATAATATTGTATTTCCTGAAATTTGCATTGAATAATTTGGTTTATGTATGAAATCATTGGGAAGCCTCGTATTAGCATTATGGTTGGTCTGATGGGGAAGTAATCGCTCCGTGAATGGGCAAAGTATAGTTTCTCTTATTAGCAACTTTGTACATACTAATACCGACAGTATGTTTATACGAGTCATTTAGTTTTAGAATATTTAAATTTCTGAACATTGGAGAGGAATGAGGTTGTCTGTTATCATTGTGTGAGAGAGTGAGAGAGTTCGTAAGCATTTTTTATGAATTACTGCATAAAGGTTTAAAAATCGCGTTGGAGGAAGGATCCTTTTACTGTACAATGGAAATCTGCAAATGTAAGAAGTTTTTTTACCGCACAACCATTAAAAAAAACTAAGGTTTACTTACAGCTGCAGGTAAACTTGTAGAGTTTGTACGCAGAAATAAACTGAAAAATCATTTACAAAGAAATGTTTCTAACAGTTATGTGAGACTGATATATACTAGCCACTTTAGTCTTTTACTTTGGCTAACGACAGGCAATTTCACTCACTCCGTACATTAAGAGTTAATGGACGAACAACACTACTCAGGATGAGGCAGATCATGTTAAAATTATTTGACTGCCAGTAGCGATTTGATTGTCACTATATTGATAGTAAAAAATCGGAGGACAATATTTATCTCGATTTGCGGAAAGCTTTCGATAAAGAGTCTCATAAAAGACTAATCAATAAAATTGAGTGTCACGTGGTGTTTGATAGAACATTCAGTTGGATGGAAACGGGAAAAGGTCAGAATGGATAAATGTAACGGGTGGAGAGTCTCACCGACTTTCCTTAAGGAACTTAATTGATATGGATTATGACGGTTTACGTATAAGCTTAATTAATGAAATCTCAACATTGACGAACGAGAAAAAGAGCAAATAGCAGTTTACGAAATAGGTGGCGGGTGAAATTTAATATGGGTACGTTTAAAGTTACGCACATAAAAAGAAACAACGAAAAATTTACTCGTAAGATATGTAATGCACTGTGTACGATAAAACTAATCAAGGAAAAGACTGTTCAATCAGCCTTAGGAAGGACTTTAAACCATCATTTGATATTTTGCCTCTGTGCAAAAGACAAACTCTGTATAAGATTTCAATTCATGAAACTTTGGTTATAAAACCCGAGATTCTATAGTAAATATATACGCTTCATTAGTTGGACCTCATCTACCGTTGTTGTTGTTGTTTAGCCGATCAGCCCACCCTGATCGAGCAAGCCGGCGGCACGCAGGTAACCGATCGCCCTCTCCGGAGTGGACCAGAGGTTCAGCGCACTAGTGATGTTGTGTTGTGCTCGTTGTTGTGCTAGAGCGGTACACTCAGGTACAGTCTGTCATAATGTGTTCAAGTGTTTGTGGTGTGTCCTGGCACAGGTGGCAGGTATCGTCTGTGGCGTTGTCTAGTTTGTGTTCATACAGTATGTCCGTAAGTTGGGGTGATGTCCACATCGGAATCGTACTAAGTTAACTCGATCCGATCTGCTCTGACCTGTTAATGGGTGGCGGCTTCGCACCTAGGACCGCATTCAGACCGAGTCGTTTCAGTGCTTTGTGGGTTAGGTGTGTGTGTGTGTGTGTGTGTGTGTGTGTGTGTGTGTGTTTTATGTACTGTGTGATGGCTGTGGGGCGTGGTATGGAATGGAGTATTTGGTTATAATGTCTCTCTGGTGTTACCTTAATGGTGCGAGGTGTCGGTGCATGATTGTACATGTAGTGGCAAGGGTGTTGTGGGTTAGTTGTCGCTGCTGCCATGAATTGTGTTCCCCTCATGTCTAAATGTTCCCTAACTTTCAGTATTTTTGTTTCTGTGTGCAGGTGTTCTATTGGTGTTGTTTGAGTGCATCCTGTAATGATACGAAGTGCGTTGGTTTGTATTGTCTGTAAGGTGTTTATATGCGTGTATGAGATAATGGGTGCCCAACATGGGTTAGCATAGTCCATAACTGAGCGAATATATTGTTTGTATATGAGTGATGTTGTTTCCTGCTGGTGTTCAAAGTTTGTGCCTGTTAGTACCTGAATGTGGTTTGCAAAAGATAATGATGTGTTGTATGTGACCCCCAAGTATTTTAGTCCTGTGAGTGTGTGGAATGTTGGTGTTGTTCAGTGTAATCTGTGGAGTTATCTGATGTTCTTTTGTGTTGCTTGCTAGCAAGGTGATGGTTGATTTTGTGGGCGCTACTTTGAGTCTATTGTGTGTGAGCCAGTCTTCAGATCTACAGAAGCTAAAACTAACAAAGACCCTAAGATCCACTCAAAGGTTAGCCCGAGAGAAAGGAAAGAGTAGGGGGTTAAGAGAAGAAAATAACGAGTTAAGTAAGTAGCAACACCTACCACTCGTGGGCTAACTTTCATTCAGAACAAGTGAAAAAAGACTCACCATCATCATCCGCCGGCCACTGCCGACAAGTCAGAAAAATAGTCGAAGAGAAGAGGAAAGGGGTGAAAGATGAAAAGAAGTAAAATAAGAACACTTACAAACCATGCAAACACAGTCTTAACTCACTGTCATATCATGCAAACTACAGACATGCAAGTAAAGAGAGTTACAGACATGCAAGTAAAGAGAGGATAAGAAAAAAAAAAGTAAGTAAACTTAAACAAAGAGTGGGTTAGTTTACGCTACGAGCTACATCTACGTTCGTGTTAGTCTAATTTTTTTTTTTATAATTTATTGCTGGCATCACACGCTGGCATGTCACAAGCTGGCATTATCGTCACACAGACTCATCCTCGACCACCACCCCAGAGCTCCTGTTGCTAATTGTTTTTTTTATTTTAAACAACGTTAATATTTTTAAAATGCCTATCTAAACGGTTCTTAAACATATTAACGCTGGTAGAGTTAACGACTGACGCGGGAAGATTATTCCATTTATCAATTACTTTAAACGTAAAGAAGTTTTTAGCGATATTAGTAATGAAACGTCTGCCACGCAACTTAAATCCGTTATTACGAGTATTGCTATTATCGAAAGTGAACAGTTTGTCAAAATTTACGTTATCGATGTTATTAACGATTTTGAAAACTTCAATAAGCCCCCTTAATCTCCTAGTTTCGAGTGAATGCAAGTCTAACTCTTTAATCCTATCTTCATAAGGCTTGTTGCGCAATGACGGAATTAGTTTCGTGGCACGACGCTGAACCCTTTCTAACCTATCAATATCCTCACGCAAATACGGGCACCAAAACTGAACGGCATATTCTAAATGAGGCCTGACTAGGGACTTGTAAAGGGGCAATATAATATCCTTCGATTTAAATTCGAAATTACGCGCTATGAAGCCTAACATCCTATTAGCTTTTGCGCAAGACTCCAGGCACTGGTTCCTAACTTTTAAATCCTTAGATACGCGTACGCCTAAATCTACTTCCTCGTCAACGCTCGCTAACTCTCTATCATCCATCGTGTACGTGTAATTATTGTTACGAGAACCTATATGCAAAACTTTACATTTGTCTACGTTAAATTGCATCTGCCACTTATCCGTCCACTCCATAATCCTATTTACATCGTCTTGGAGCCTATTTCTATCGTCCTCGTTAACAACCTTACCGCCTATTTTAGTATCGTCCGCGAATTTTGACACGTTACTAGTCAATCCTACATCTATGTCGTTAATGTAAATTACGAATAGCAATGGGCCTAACACTGAACCCTGTGGGACACCGCTACCTACATCCAACCACCCCGATTCACTACCATTAACAACGACCCTCTGTCTCCTAGCACGAAGCCATTTCTAACCAGTTAGCTACCTGACCGCGTATACCGTGCGCTTTAACCTTCGCAATTAATCTTCTATGCGGAACTGTATCGAACGCCTTTTTAAAATCTAAATAAATAACGTCAGCCGCTCTATGCCTATCGTATTCGCGCACTATTTCGTTATAAAATTCTAACAAATTAGTTAAACAAGATCTATGGCGTCGAAACCCATGCTGACTACTATTAATCAAATCTCTACTTTCTAAGTGATCGATGATACGATCCCTAACTACGGATTCCAAAAGTTTACCGACAATTGACGTTAAGCTAATGGGCCTATAATTGCTAGCTACTGTGCGGTCGCCTTTTTTAAAAATGGCGTGACGTTAGCTAATTTGAAGTCTTCAGGAATCCCCGTTTCGAGTGACTGATTAAAAATCTTCGTTAAGGGGCCTACGATAACGTCTTTCAAATCTTTCAAATGTCTGGGATAAAAAGCGTCAGGGCCTGGAGCCTTGCTAACTTTTAGCCTATCGATATAATGCGCAATCTCACCCTCGTAAACAGTTATTTCATCCAAAATAGTCTCGCTACTAAATGGAACGATATCGTCCACGTCGGGACATTATTTACGTCTTCTACGGTAAAAACTGTCGCAAAAAAGTTATTGAAAATACCCGCCATCGCCTGAGCGTCAGAAGCCAAAGCGCCGTTAACATCCACTAGAGGGCCTATGTTATCTTTTATCGGCTTACGATTATTGACGTATTCAAAAAACTTTTTTGGATTATGTTTACTATCCGCAGCTATAAGTATCTCTAAATTACGCTTAGCATTCCTAACTGATCTTTTAACCTGACGTCTAAGCTCGATATATCTATTAAAGTTAGCTGCCGTGCCATTGCGCTTATTAAGTCTATACGCTCTGTTACGCTCGTTTATGAACTCGCCTATTTCCCTAGTCCACCACTTGAGCCTACCATGATTTCTAGCGCGCTTGGGCCTACGAGGAATAAATTCCCTTTCAATATTCATAAAACTTTCTTTAAATGCTTCCCAATGCAAATTTGTGTCATTACCCATAATAAGTTATCCCAGTTCACTACTCTCATCCTATCCGCAAAACAATCAAAATTAGCCCTACGAAAATCACGGACTTCTATTACGTTACTATCCTTAGTGTTTTCTATCAATAACTTAAACCTAAGAATTTGATGATCACTACATCCCAAATTCTTGCCTACTTCTAAACCTTCGACTATATCTTCGCCGTTCGTGATCACCAAATCTAAAATATTGTTACCGCGCGTTGGTTCGGTAACCATCTGTCGTAAAAAATTACCTTCCATGAACTCAATCAATCTCTAACCCTCCTCATTACCAGTAAGATCTCGTAAGTAACATTTGGGCAGTCAAAGTCTCCGACAATTATACTATTCCGATTGTCAATAAAGTTACCAAGAAGTGAGTAAAATCTAGTACCGGTATCGAGGGGTTGAACGGGAGGTCTATAAACTACAACAAAATTAAAAGTAATACTACGCGCCCTAACTTCAACGCATATCGCATTAATTGCTGCCGGAAAATCTATCTTAACCTCGATAGCCCTAAGGGAATTACGAATGTACAGCAAAACGCCGCCACCAATCCTATGTAACCTATCATTAGTAAAGAGTTTAAAACCCGGTATATAAAGTTCCCCCAACAAGTCCCGAGTCACATTATTTAACCACGTTTCAGTGATAGCAACTATATCGTAGTTGCCGGAATAAATTATCGCCTTAAATTCGTTTAATTTATTTCTAATACTACGCGCGTTACAATAAAAGACGTTTAAGTTATTTTTTACCACGGGCCGACGATTTAAACTATTTTTCGCGTCGGGGCCGCGTTCCCCGGACCCACAACATTTAAAGACTGCTTCGACCTATATAGCTTTCGTACGTTATCGTCAATTAACCTACCTAGCCTAGCATTACCTATTTCATTAAAATGCACCCCATCTTTTATAAAAAGGCTAGGATCACCGAATTCAAACCACAGCTTTACGAAGGGTACATTTTCCTCAGCACAAATCTCTTCTAATTTATTACTCAAAAATATTGTTTTTGGCGTAATCCTAAGACCCAAACCGTGCCTAGGGGTAATACCTAGAACTAAAGACCTATCTGACCTCTCCTTCAGGGACCTAATTAACACCCTATATCTCTCCAAAAGGTCAGGCACTCTCGTATCGGGCCTATACGAGTCGTTGCCTCCTACCATCGTCACCAACATCGAGTGACGGGAGGCAACGTCAATCCTATCCACTTCGTCCCTAACTCTGTCAACCCTGGCCCCTGGGAGACAGACCCTCCTCCCCTTGGTTGAATGCCGTTCAACGAACTCTTTGTCCATGTGGCGCACTAAAGAGTCCCCAATTAAAATAGTTTCCCCCTCATTCACGTCCCTTTCCAAATGGGCGAAAGGGTTCGAAACCTCGATAGAGGGAGGATTCCTATCACCTAACGTACGCGGCCAAGCTCCACCCTTAACTTCTCTAAATCCCTCACCATCTACTAATCTCGGACCAACCTTAACCCCTTCCTCAACTCTATCCAACCTTCCCGACGAGCTACCTAAACTAGGTTACGGACCTCACCCTTCAAATTACTAACGTCTTTAACGTTAGTATTGGTTCGGCTTTCGTCAACCGTAGCCCTACCCCTGCCCTCATCAAGCGTTGCAAGTCTTTCCGTTACCTCACGTACACTGCGTTTTATGTCAACTATTTCCTCCATTAACTCGCAAAAGAAACAAACTGATCTCTCGGTAATCGCCATAGGACCGCCGCTATAATCTTTAAATTCCGAATACCACCGGTTTACCAAACACCTAACACACGACGCTTTCTGCGACGGCATCGCGCA
>JAJOZX010001428.1:780000-880000 GCA_023014485.1 Bathynomus jamesi | reverse complement strand
AGAAGAGACAGGACAGTAATGATTCCCCCTGCTAAAAACAATGATTATACCAAAACTTGAATACTGCTCAGTTCTGACTGACGTCCCTATATAAAAAGGAAGAAACTAATAAATTAGAAGAAACTCAGAGACCTTTCACAGCAAAGAATGATGGCTGCAAAGAACTCAACTACTGGGAAAGACTACGTAAACTAAATCTGTACTCCCTGAAAAGAAAAGAGAGGTATACCATAATCTACATATGGAAAATCATCGAAAAACTAGTATCAAACCTCAAACTAAACCCAATTACCATTCAAACAACACTGGAAATTAGGAAAGGCAGAATGTGTAGTGTTCCCAAATTAAAGGCCCGACAAGAGACCTCCTCAACACTGAAGGAAAATAGCTTGGTTGTTAGGGAGCCAAGACTTTTTAACCAGCTTCCTAAGGACCTCAGAAGTGTTACAGGGGTCAAAGTTGAAGTCTTAAAGAGAAGACTAGATGCCTGGCTCAGGACGGTACCTGATGAGCTGGGTGTACCTGGCTTTGTACGGTAGAGAGCGCAAGAAAGCAACTCGTTCCTACACCAAGCCAGACCTAGAGGCGAGGCCACCAGCTTGACCTTCGTGTGAAGAGAAACCAACCCACGGAACAGCGAGAGGTTAACGAGGTATGTGTGTGTATATACTATATATATATATATATATATATATATATATATATAGTCACAACCACTAATTCCCGAGCTTGTCTCGATGGACGCACTCCTTTGGACTCTTAAATAAGAAATAACATAGGTTAAATACAAATACTTATTACTAAAGTGCATAAATGTACACGCACCCTACTAATATTGTAGCTTAAGTGTTTCATAACAGCTTAATAATTTGTATTAATAATGTATTATTTCATTGTGAGTGTATAAATAAGATTCACAGCCAAATTTACGTACGTTCTATTTATCCATAATTGTTACAATGTAATAGGATTAATTTTTAGTTAAATTGGCAATGCACTCGTAATTGGCTCGATTCAGTATCTTGGTACAAACGACTTAATATTTCCATAAGACTATATACGACTTAACGTATAAGTCAAAAAGAATTTTTCACAAACATTTCATCATTATATACATTTTTAATCATTTTCACAAGTCAGAACACCCTCATAAGATAGTCACATATTTTAAACGAAGCGATGATCAACTCAGTAAAGCCTGTTTGTCGAAAACATTTTGTTTCACTTGAGAAATATTGTCAACTGCATTAGTGACATGTGTTCTATTAAGTTGAAAACGTAACCGTGGCCAATACACAAAATTAACTTTGTTTTGCTGATGCCTCTAAACATTTTTTTTCTACAATATCCCGTCCAACTAAACATTAAAAATCCTCTCCAACTGGATACGTTTTATGAAATTGCCCTGTCCCATGACAGAATTACGCATTGGCAAGATTGACAGTGAACCGTATTTGCTTTTTACTTTTGTCATTTAGTAAAGTTTTACTAAACTTCGCAAGTTTTAGTTAAGTTCTTTAAAATACCCACTTGGGCTTATATAAATAACTGTATAGTTTTGTTTGCGAATGGTGACTTAGCTTTTAATCCTTATCGTTATCTAAATGTGGCTATACCACATTTATCCAGTGATACTTATTAATGGACGAGTTACCTTTTACCCTCGAGCTCGACTCCAGCGCGGTCCCGCTTCATTCTAGAGGATTCGATGAAGGAGAGAGTTACTGTCTCCTTTCAGCTACGCAAGGCTGTTCAGGGACTTTGCGAAAGACCTATCCGGTTATTCTTCAATGTATTTAGGTTTGTGTACTGGAAGTTCCTTTGTCCTTTTGACAGTAAGTTAGAGATTTGGGCCTCGTATTCTGAAAGCATTTTTCTCTCTCCGTTTTTATGGCCGTCTATCTTGTTACAGCTGGTATAGTATAGACTATAGAATCTACATGTCCTCTCGTTCCAGTATGTTTTATTTCATACTGAAATGAGATAAAGAATAAAGGCTACTAGTCACAACTACAATCCTGGAAACTACTCCCTGGAAAAAAGTCGTAATACATTATTTTATATATATATATAATATATATATAATATATATATATATATATATATACAGGGCGTCCCAAAAAAATGTATACACACTTTAACAGCTGATAGCTCAATTGATGTTTCTTTCTTTCCAAGTTAAACACATTAGAATTAATAATGGCAGTCAGACTAAGCTTTTGAACAAAGGAAATTCATTCTAAAATGCTACTGGAAGTGTGAAAACGCAGTTGAAGTGCAAAGACAGTTTAGGAGGGAGTTTCAAACAGATCCACCAACGCGACTTACCATCACTCGAATTAGAGATAAGTTTGAAGCCGATGGAACTGTTCAGAATGTCCACAAGAAGCGTTCCGGAAGACCACGGACATCGACAAGCCCCACAAAGCAAGAAAGAGTACTGGAAACGTATCGCCAAAGTCCAAGAAAATCTGTGCGGCAAGCGAGTCGTGAGGTAGGAATTTCAGAATCGTCTGTCCAACGCATTTTGAAGCGCTGTCAATGGAAAAGTTACATTCCAAGATTAGTCCATGCTATTAATGAAGATGATCCGGACCGAAGAGTGGAGTATTCCGAGTGGTACTTGGCACGATGTGGATGTGGATTGGACGAAGGGGTTTCGTAGAATACCCTCCGCGTTCACCAGACCTCACACCACTAGACTTTTTTTATGGGGATACTTAAAAGACAAAGTCTACGCTATAAAACCTGCAACAGTCGCTGAATTGAGAGCAGCCATTGAACGAGAATGCACACAAATACCAAACGAAATGTTTCGTGATGTTTGCGATTCCATTGCTTCGCGTTATCAGCAGTGCCTGGACCAGAACGGACGTCAGTTTGAAAACAGGCGTTGACAAAACAATTAAATAATGTCTGTAGATTCTATTACATTTTGAAAATGAAATGTATTTTAATAAACACTGCCTTTATAAGTATTTAAAGTGTGTATACATTTTTTTGGGACGCCCTGTGTATATATATATATATGAGAATTATCCGCGCAAGATGAGAGCGAAAGAACGAAACAAATGAAAAAATGAGGTAACCACCCGGGAATCGAACCCGGGATCTTCCGATTGCCGGTCAGATATGATAACCATTACACCACGGGCCTCACTCAGTCAAATGTTTCGTTCTTTCGCTCTCATCTTGCGCGGTTAATTCTCCTATACAAAGCGTCGTTCTTTACGTTAATTATACTGCGTTTTTGCAGTTATAATGTATATAATGTTACGGCATGCGAGAGGTGCCCCTTTGGGCATTGGTTTCTGCGCGCATGTAGAGGAATTACGACATTTGACTGAGTGAGGCCTGTGGTGTAATGGTTATCATATCTGACCGGCAATCGGAAGATCCCAGGTTCGATTCCCGGGTGGTTACCTCATTTTTTCATTTGTTTCGTTCTTTCGCTCTCATCTTGCGCGGATAATTCTCCTATACAAAGCGTCGTTCTTTACGTTAATTATACTGCGTGTTTGCAGTTATAATATATATAGGGTGTCCGAGAAGTCCCTCAATTTTACAGAAATAATGATTGTGAATAGATAAGGGCTTCTGGAACACCCTGTGGTCTTTATTTTTCGATTCCTCTAGCCTTTTCTATTGTTTAATATGAAACAACTGTATGACATTATGGCCTTCAAAATGTTATAATGTTATAATGTTTCAGACCAACAAAGACCCTAGGATCCACTCATGGCTGGTCTACCTAACTGTGTTCGTAATTGTGTATTATTGTGCATGTCCTCCGTGGTGGCTGAGAGGACCTACAATTTTACGTGGGTTCCAAACCACAAAGCATTAATTTTACTACCTTAAACTATACGCAATCTATTAACATGTGCGTCTAATCGATTTTTAAACATATTTATAGACGTGCTACTAATTACTTCTGCCGGCAAACTATTGCAGCTATTTGCTATTCTATGCGTAAAAAAGTTTTTGGCAACTGCTGTCTCGAACCTTCTGCTTGTCAATTTACACCCGTTATTTCTAGTCCTATTATATTGAGATATTTCGAAAAAGCTATCTCTATCTACGTTATCGAACCCATTCATAATTTTGAAAACCTGGATTAGATCAGCCCTTAGCCTCCTAGTCCCGAGTGTGGTCAATTTTAACTCCTTAAGCCTATCCTCGTACGACTTAAGACATAAGCAACGGATTCATCTTAGTTGCTCGTCTTTGAACTCTTTCGATTTTGTCTATATCTTTTCGTATATGCGGATTCCAAAAATGGATCGCGTACTCCAAAATGATTTATAAAGAGGAACAGTAATATCGCGCCATTTGTACTCAAAATTCCAAGTTATAAAACCTAGCACTTTATTCGCTTTATTAACCGCTGCTGTACTTTGTTTCGCTACTTTTAAATCACCAGTGACTACAACTCCTAAATCTTTTTCCTGCTCTACGCTTGCTAACTCCTTCCCTGACATACTATACGCAAAATTACCGTTACGCGAACCTATATCTAAAATTTTGCACTTATCAACGTTAAATCTCATTTGCCATGTGACTGACCAATCAACGATTTTATTCAGATCTTCCTGGATTTTACCTCTATCTTCGTCATTAATCGCCCTACCACCCAACTTCGTGTCATCCGCAAACCTTGAAACTGTACTGACTAAGCCGACATCTAAATCGTTAATATATATAAGAAAAAGCAAGGGGCCCAATACAGAACCCTGAGAAACGCCGCTCGCTACATTAGCCCGACACGACTCCGGTCCATCAACGACCACCCTGTTTCCTACCTCGCACCCTAATCTAAAAGATTAGTTAAGCAAGATTTGTTTCGCCTAAAACCGTGCTGCGTATTTCTAACCAAGTTATGCAATTCTAAGTGTTCGACTATACGATTCCTAATTATTGATTCCAGTAGCATGCCTACAACAGACGTTAAACTGATTGGCCTATAATTTCCCGCCGCACCTTTATCGCCTTTCTTAAAGATAGGCGTTACATTTGCTAACTTGAAATTATCTGGTACGCACCCCTCAGAAATAGACGCATGAAAAATCTTTGTTAGTTGTATGGGATATATGGAATCTGGCCCCTGTGATTTACGCATTTTCATTTTATCAACATAGCGCATTACCTCCTTTTCACTAACCACAATATTATCCAAAATATTGCCATTATCAGAAGGTATTATGTCTACAACCGTAGAGATATTCGTTACATCTTCTATAGTAAAAACTGACCCAAAAAATTCGTTTAGCAAAGTAGCCATTTGCTTGTTTTCAGAAACTAGCTCTCTGTTAAAATTTTTCAACGGCCCCGAGACACTTTTTACTGGATTGGATTCCTATAGCTGACGTATTGAAAGAATCGCTTGGGGTTTTCTTTGCCGTCACGAGCTATGGAGATTTCAAATTCGCGCTTGGACTTTTTTATTACACTTTTCGCTTCACGCCTTAGAGATATGTAGTTGTTTCGCAACCACAAATTATCTTTATCGCACTTATGTAGCCTATAAGCCCTATCTCTACTCTTTATAATATCTCCTACTCTAGAAGTAAACCACAAGGGCTTGTTGTTTACTTTCGCACGCTTAATTTTGTCCGGTACACATTCCTCATTTATATCCTAAATACTGTTTCAAACGATTCCCATATTAGTTTTCCCAATTGACGTGTGACAATTCATTTCGAAATTTACAAAAGTCTGCGTGCTGGAAGTTAGGAATTTTAGTCGAGTTAGCTGGTTTCGAGTGACTTACTGAGAGGACAAACTCTACCATATTGTGATCGCTATTGCTTAACGATTCTATTACTTGAAGATCCGTGATTAGCCTATCATCCGTAGTTATTACTAAATCTAAAATACTGTCCAACCTCGTGGTTCCCCAACCTTTTGAATAAGAAAGCTATCCTCGAGAAAATTAACTAAATGATTACCTTCCGCGTTTCCCTGCATTGTATCGTAATTCACGTTGGCGCAATTAAAGTCACCCATAACTAAAGCCTGCTCACTACCTATTATTCTCTTTAGTTCACGATATAACGCTTCGTCCGTATCAGCTCTTTGATTAGGGGGCCTATATATAACCGCAACAAGAAGTTTGAAATCGTTGAATTTAAGTTCTGCTATAGTCGAATCTATCGGTTCTGGAATTGTGTGCTTTACTTCTATAACGTTCGCAATATTATCTTTGATATACATAACACCGCCTCCTCGCCTACCTATTCTGTTTTTAACAAAAAGTCTATAACCTCTAATTTGATACATCCCCTACAAAATCACGTGTTTCAGTGCTAAGCCATGATTCATTTATCGCAATTAAATCATAGTCTTTACAAGCAATTAAAGAAAAAATTAATGTTTTTTTTCGTAGGCTACGAGCATTTAAGGATAGAACCTTCAAAATGTTTGTAATTGCGACACCTTCGCGAGCGCAGGGAAATTTGAGGAAATTACGCCGGGATCGTTCGAGTTACGGCAGCCTGAAAAGAAGAGACAATATTATGAAATAGTCTTCCTAAACGCGCAGCTCCAACATCATTAAGATGAAGTCCATCTCCGAGGAACAAGTCCCTCCTGCCGTAGAAACTGTTCCAAAAATTTGCAAAATGCACTCCTTCCTGTTGGCAAAGAGACTTTAAGTTATTGTTGATATTGGTCTGCTTGCCGTAGAAATCGCTACGTTGGATAATTCGAGGAAGTATACCTGTTAAAACAATCTTATTAGTTTTTTCCTTTAGTCGCTCTAGTTTTAGTAAGTCCCTGTACCTAACCAGCAGCTCTTCCGATCTAGAATTTAAAACGTTATTAGTACCGACATGAATAACATCAGTTGTGTCCTCAGAGGTTCCATCTGTAAAATAGTCAACACTATTTGTTATATCCTCCACCCTTGCACCAGGGTAGCAGTAACGGCGCCTACAACGAGGGTTTCTCCCACAGAATTCTTCGAGCTGCTCTCGAACAATGGAATTGCTAACGAGTCGTATTTCCGGTTCATCAGCATCTTCGAAACCTAAAACAGAAAACTTATTGTTTTTTATTACAGGTAGACAAGTCTTAGGTTTTCTCAATGGGGCTCCATTACGCACTTGAACGAAGGGTTGGGAACTAGGGGAAGAGAGTCGGCTATTAGTACTATTTATATTATTAGTAGAAACTGAGGCAGGAGGGGTCGTAACTGGAGTCTCAAGAGATTCTAATTTTGCCGTCAGGAGCATCACCCTTTCTTGAAGCCTCACTCTGGCTCCCTCTCACGTTCTATCTCGTTCCTCAGCACTTCCATGCTTGAGCACCACCTGCAAACTAACTGTTCATTATTATTAGCCAAAGTAAACGCACAAGCGGCAAATTTCCCTTCACAGCGACTACAAGTACTTGACGGGGGTGCCATGCTATTAATTAATTAAAAAACAAACGAAAAACGAGCGTTTGAAAATTAATAAATTACAACGTAGGTCTACCGCGTGCTTATTGTGCCATCACTTGCGCAAACCCGCAAAAATGTTCTTGAAACGCAGAAACAGATTCTTGTAACACAAATTTATACCGACGAAGGATTTGTAAAAGAAAAAGTATTAATAAAACTTATCTGTCCCCTATTCGACCGACTTTTTTCTTTCCTTTTTTCCTTTTTCCCATGGAGGGTGACCACACTCTACTTGATGAGCCCGTAGCAAGGCAAAATGAATCTTATGAAACCTCGTTTTCTAATAGATTTGAAAAACAAACAAGGCAAACAAGGCAAAATGAATCTTATTAAACCTCGTTTTCTAATACATTCGAAAAACAAACAAGGCAAGCCACGTGCACTAGCCTTGGTTTAATCAAACAATATAGTAATGAATAAAGTCAATAAATGAAATATATTCGTTAATGAATGATTAGTAACACGACGTAATTTAGTTAAGAATGCATCAAACACTATTTTTTTAAAGACACTTCAACGAAAACCACTTATTCAGTTGGTAACACTGGACACTCGATAAAACACGTCTGTTCACAATTACAGACTGATCACTTCTGATGAATCTATATAAAACGCACTGCATAGTCATATGATCAACACGATACATGAATAACATAAATGAAGAAACTCAACTAAAATCTGATACTTGTGGACTTGTGGCGTACCAATTTCTAAATCAGTTAAAAATCCAGGTATCATCTTTGATGAAACATGTCCTTTGGATACCATTAATAAACAGTGAATAGAAAAGCGAAGGATGCTTTAATTCCTTTGCAAAGCCTGGAATACTTCATTATAGCGACGTGAACATTGACTGTAAACAGTCTGAAAGTCAGTTACATATACTTTCATTTGGAGATGTTCCTCGGCTTTACTAAAAGAGGTTAAAACAGTGCAAAGTTTTGCGGCCAAATTGGCATGTAGATATGATAAAGAACGGTCACGTAACTCCTTTTAGAGAGAAGTTAGACTGGCTAAACATAAACTTCAGCCTGCAATTTGATAACCTTAGTTTTGCCTCTGACCTTATTGCTCCATTTTAGATCTACAACTTAACGTGGAATCCGAACCACGACCCACCACGGGTGGTCAGAAATTATAAAAGTCCTCGTTCAGACTCGACTCACGATCTCCCGATTAGCAGCCCAGCGTCTGAACCACTAGCCTACCCGGGGTACCCATTTATCTAACAACCAATTTTTTTTATTGTATGGAAGGCTGACCAACTGGGTTTGCTGATTGCCGCCTGCCGTCACCGGGAATCGAACCCGGTGCCGGTGGATGCGTAGTCAGTGATACTAACTACTACACCACCGATGTGTATGATATCTGCACATTTGCATACAAAATTATATACAACTAACTTCCTCCTTGGGTGTTGCAGTTTCCTTCAAACCATCAACGTCATCCTAACGTCATCCAACGTCATCCTAACAAGAGCCATCTTGGTAATCTCAGCACACCATCATGCACAGCCATTCTCGAATTCTAAAACCGCAACGATGTAACCTTCATTACTCTCAGTGTTACAGCTCTTAATCTATCATGTAACCCGTAGTTCAGTGAAATGATGTAATTTTTAAGCATATTTGAATGTATGTATGTATATATGTATATGTATGTACAGTATTTGATATTGGATACACAGGGTATATGATGTGTAATTTTTACTTAAAAATTTATATCACTTAATTTTTAAAGCGTAACGTTGCGCAATGTTTACTTAATTTTATACTAAATTCGTAATATCTTTAAATATCATCACACTTATTTAATGTTTTTCTACAAATTCCAATGCATTTTTCATATGAAATTTATATATATTGGTTAACGGATGCTTATGTTTTATTCTTTTAGGAACTTATCAATTTATCATACTTAATCTTACTGTTCTTATGAACATCTAGTGTATATGAATATAACTTCATACTGTAATACCTTCTTCTTATTGTAGAAACATAAACGATTTTTGTTTGTCTTCTGTGTTTGGAAAGTCTCAAATATTGGTAAAACTAATATCTTTCATACTTTTAGTATGATAAGTTTATATTATGGAAATTCCTTCAGATAATTCCCATTATTTTTCCGGATGTTATAATTGTAATGTATAGTGAATGGTCTCTGAATTCTGCATCCGATAACATTATTTTGACTTATGGATTTGGTCTGCTTATATTGTACTGTTTTGTATGCTATCCTTTATTCTGTAGTTCATTGTTCTTATTACCACATCTAATAAGTTGCAAATTTTCTTCGTTGAATTTCATATTGTTGTCTTTCGGCCATTAAATAATGTAACGATGTCACTTTGTAATATATAGATTCTTTATGCAGGAATGAGGGGTCAAAGGCAACGCCCCGCAAAAATGCCTCCCCACCCCATGGAAGGAAAAGGAGACAGTCGAAATCAAGTTCTCTAAGGCTGTTAAAACCTGCCCTTCTTTTAATTTTGAAAAGAATGTGGAGTGTATAAAACGCATGTATGTGTAGTGAGTAATGAGGGAAGCGTGCGTTTGTGAGCATCTGGACTGCTCACAAGGTAGACGAGACACAAAGAAAAGATAAGGTAAGGAGAACAGTGACAGGAGAAACGGTAGTTTCCAGCACTCCCTGTCTCCTTCCTAACGTTCCCCCCCGAGTACTTCCCTGGTCGATTGGTGTCCACAATCTCTTCCACATATATTGTAAGTGAAAGTAAACGATAAATCTCCGTTCATTAACAGCATAAAGATTCACTGTAAAACAGTAAAACTACTCGTATGAACTGTAAATCGTAGCATTAGTAGAGTGGCAATACTCTTTTAATATTCATGCTCATACATGCCATTGGGGGTACAGTCACTCTGGAAGGGTACTGCTAAGATAGTGTTGAGATAAAAACAATTCTTCTGAAATTGAATTTCAGTTTTCAGAACGGAGACAAAATTAGACAAAATTGACGAATAATTAAAAACATTTTTAATAAAATTTCCGTTAATTCATATTTGATTTGCAGAAATATGAAAAAAAAAGCCTTTAAAAACCGTGTTTCACAAAGTGAAACAAAATGGGAATTAATATGTTTTAAGCGTTCGTTAATTGTTTCACTCCGGAAATTCAGTCATTACCATATCAAAGTTTTATCTTCGCAGAAACTGAAATTTCATTCCCATAAATGAGTCCTAATATTTAATTGGAGCAACAGCCAGTGAGGAACTTTAAAATGAAATGAAATGTATGAAATTATAATAGAAATAACCCTCTTTTTTTTATTTATCTTCGGGTCCAGAGGAAGTAATTTCTTTCATACTTTCATGTTAGAGCGACAATTGCAGTCACGTCGGTCAACTTTCATTTATTTAATCTTTACCTTTTTCATAAAGTCCTTATTTTTATACCTCCTTTCTTTCACTTCTACTTCATTAATATCTCTCTCTCTCTCTCTCTCTTTCTCTCTCTCTCTCTCTCTCTCTCTCTCTCTCTCTCTCTCTCAAGTCTGTTGTTCGTACAAAGGTCTTAAAGATTATTTGATCGTGTTATTCAGTAATATAAACAAATTTCTTTAGGCTGTTTTTATCTATTCTTTATTTTTGTTTTTTATTGCACTCATAAATGGAATTCAGTAAATAACAATATTCAATTTACTTTATTTCTATTTTTCCTTTAAGGCAGAATACAATTTTCTATTATTGATCATCGAAGGATTTTTTATTTTTAATATCCAGTGTGTGTGTGTGTGTGTGTGTGTGTGTATACATCGGACTTAGACAAGAAGGGCAGAGTGCTAAAACCTGGGCAGATTTCCAGTATAAATTTGTATGCTCCTCTTACAAGTTTTATTTTTATTTTTCAATTTATTATTTTTTTTTAATTAACATAACATTGGTTGGAAACAATTCATTTGATCTTGTGTTAGATTCGGGCAAAGTGCTAAAATCAGTAGTTTTTCCTTACAAATTTGTATGCTCCTCCCACAATCCTTTAATTTCTTTTTATTTCTCCGTTATTGTATATATATATATATATATATATATATATATATATATATATATATATATATATATATATTTTGTAACCTATATATAGGCTGTAACTCTTTATGTACTTCAGTGTTCCTGAGGATGTCATTAGACGAAAGCGCTTGAGCACCATTCTGTTTCCTTTCCTTCGTGGTTTTATTCATCATATATATTATACAGTATATATATTATTTTTTTTTTTTAATTTTTTTTTTTTTTTTTTTTGCAAAATTGTATGTATTTCAATACTAAAAAATTTCTTTAAAACATTAACCCAAATATAAATTATCGTACGATTTTATTGTTTGAAAGTTCATTTTATCTTTAAAAATCTATAATAATTTATTAGATTTACGTCAATGAATTTTAAATAAAAATGGTTACTCTTAAAATGTTTACATTTATTTTGGTGCCACCCTGTATACACACTCGAAACTGAAGGGAAAGAAATGACTTTGCAATCATTGTACAATACTTTATACTTTACTTACTAAATAATTATACATAACTTCATCCAAAAAGTTTGAAACATAAAAGAATTGCATTGAAGCAACAAGCAGTAAGAATAATTGAAGTAATCATTCTAAAACTGTCTTAATATACATCAAAGTGGTCTTATAAGAAAATCTATTTAAATTGCCAATTGCCCAAAAACACAAAAATTACTATAAAACGGGATTAACTTCTTAACAAAAGAATAAAAAGACAAAGTTGCGTGTTGTGCGTGCACCATTCGAATTATTATTTGTAAAACGTATTTTTAGCCATCTATTTTCCGTCTATTTTTTTCCCGACGTTTCGAGACCTTAAGATTCTTTCTGCAGTATTTGAACCATGTTTTCGTAGAATTGTAAGATTAGTTAGACAGACTTAGCCAAGCAAAATACTACGCAATAAATTCATAAAGGGTGGGACCAGTTCTCAAAATATATATATATATATATATATATATATACACACACATTTCAACTGCAAACAACACACAGTATAATTAATGTAAAGAACGACGCTTGTATAGAAGAGCGTTCCGCACAAGATGAGGAGGGAGAACGAACAAATGAAAAATGAGGTACCACCCGGGAATCGAATGGCATGCGAAGGTGCCCCCTCAGGGCATTGGTTTCTGCTCGTATGTAGGAGAATTACGACTTCTGATTGATCGAGGTCCATGGTGTGGTGGATAGCATATCTGACCGGCAATCGGATGATCCCGGATTCGATTCTCGGGTGGTACCTCATTTTTCATTTGTTCGTTCTCCCTCCTCATCTTGTGCGGAACGCTCTTCTACACAAGCGTCGTTCTTTACATTATATATATATATATATATATATATATATATATATATATTATATGAAGAAATAAAATGAAGTGGGAAAACGAGCAAAAACTTTGATTAAAGAAAAGTAAAAATAGAAACGAAATCGTAAAGGACGCCTCCTCCAGTCGAAGCAAACCAGAAGCGAAGGCAGAAATTTTTAAAGGAATATACGACGAGGAAAGCGGCCGAATTTTCCTTCTCAGTCCGTGCTAATGGGTAGTTGGATAGAGCTACGTTGCAATGAGCTCGATCCCATCTGTTCCTTTTTTATGGTGGAAAGCTACAGGATCCTCTGATAGCTGCGCTCTACGACCCAACCCGGAGAATGAGAATAAGATGGAAGAATGGCATGGACGGAAAAAGAGGACGAGGAGGACGAGGACGAGGAGAAAGATAAAAGGGGAAAGGATTAAAGGTGACAGGAAGGACAAAAGGGGAAAACGAGACAAGTACACGAGGGGAAACGAAAGAAAAGTAGATAAAATGTTACGAAGGGAAATGACGCATTAATTAAAACCAGATAAAAGAAACAAAAATACAACATTTAAAAGATGACAAAATAACACAAATGAATAGATCGAATTTACTACTAAAAATGAAAAAAATAGTATAAAGTGCGTTGTAATGGAGAGAAATAGCAGAAATAATATAACCGGATGTAATTAACTAACTAACGATATATATATATTATATATATATATATATATGATGAATAAAACCACGAAGGAAAGGAAACACAGAATGGTGCTCAAGCGCTTTCCCCTAATGACATCCTCAGGAACACTGAAGTACATAAAGGGTTACAGCCTATATATAGGCTACAGAAAAAAAAAAACTATACATATATATATATATATATATATATATATATATATATACAATAAACGGAGAGATAAAAAAAAATAAAAAATAAAAAATTATTAAACATTAAAGGATTGTGGGAGAAGCATACAAATTTGTAAGGAAAAACTACCGATTTTTAGCACAAGATTAGCACAAGATCAAATGAATTGTTTCCAACCAAAGTTATAGAAAAAAAAAATACAAATTTATACTGGAAATCTGCCCGGGTTTTAGCACTTTGCCCTTCTTGTTTAGGTTCGATGTATATGAAAATAAATAAAAAAAAAATACAAGTTATTTGAGTAGCATACAAGTTTACCAAAGATTTAGTGTTCTACCCTTCTTATCTAAATTTGTTCTGAAGGAATTCAAAACAACAGGGTCGAGTTGAAAAAGACCTTTGCTTATGTTGAAGTTATTTAGTTGGATAATGGCAGACTCAAGAATATTTCTATTAACAATGTTGCTAGAGTGAAATAAAACTGAAGCATTATTCCAATCAATACAGTGGAATAACTCTGACAAATGGATAAAAAGGGCACTGGACGACTGTCCTGTTCTAACGGAATATTGATGCTGTTTTATACGTGTGTGCAAATCCTTTCCCGTCTGAATTTGTAAAAGGAATCACATTGTTTACAACCAATTTTATAGATAATGCCTGAATTATTGGTAGGGCTATTTTTTACTCTTATATTTTTCACAATATTGTTATATGAAAATACTACATTAATATCCAAAAGTTTAAGTACATTAGCAATGCCTAAAAAGCCCGGGAAAAATGGAAGTACTAAAATATTTTTTGACAAAGTATGAGTGTTATTATTCACACGATAGAAAGTTCGTTTTGCCTCGTTGAGACAAGATTCCATAAACGCAGATGGATAACACAGATCACTTCCAATACCGTTGATTTTTTCCAATTCGGCATCGATGTATTCCGGACTGGCGATCCTAAGGGCGCGGAGAAACATTGAAGAAAAAATGCCCTTCTTAGTGGGGGTGTCATGTCCCGAGTAAAAATGTACGTAGGACAAATTGTTTTTTTTTTTCCGATAGATACTAAACTTAAAACCTGGGCTTTCCCTATGTACACGCACATCCAAAAATGGGATTGAGTTGTTTTGTTCCACTTCTAAAGTAAACTTAATGGAGGGGACTTGATCATTTAACTGAAGGAGGAAGTTATCCAGGTCACGATTCATGGGCCAGATACACAAAATATCGTCGACGTATCGCAACCAAGGGATGCCAACCCCCAAGATTCTCGGAATGTAAGTAATTTCGAAAAACTCCATATAAATATTGGAGAGGAGAGGCGACAAGGGGTTGCCCATGGCCATCCCAAAAACTTGTTGATAATACTTGTTATTGAAAGTGAATTTACAGTCTTTGATGCAAAGCTTAATAAGTTCCAAAACAATGTGTGAAGGTAGTGGCAGGTCATACTTATGTAATTCTCGGGAGAGAAAGTCAAGCATATCGTCAATCGGCACTTTTCTAAACAATGAACAAACGTCAAAACTGATCAATCTATCGTTGGTTTCAGTCCGTGCATTATTCAATTTTTCAGTAAGATCCATGGAATTTTTTAAATGTGAATCACAGATAGCCTCTCACAATTAAAAAAAGATTGGGAGCTCCATATTACTAAAGCAGACAAGGCTAACACCATAGTTATTATGGACAAAGTGGACTACATCAGAAAGATGAACGAGCTTCTCCAGGACCCCGCCACATACAGCAGACTTAGGAAGAACCCGCAGGATGACATCATCAAATCATTTAATAGTGGCTTGAAACACATTCTCAAAGATCACAAGGACTTAATTTCACTTTTCATGTCCACTTCACCTTCTCTGCCCTACCTTTACGGTCTTATTAAAACCCACAAACCTGGCAACCCTATGCGCCCTATTATTAGTTCGGTGGGCTCTATTACTTATAAACTCTCCAAATGGCTTGTCAAAGTCCTGTCCCCCATTCTCGGAACTATCTCTGATTCACATGTAAAAAATTCCATGGATCTTACTGAAAAATTGAATAATGCACGTACTGAAACCAACGATAGATTGATCAGTTTTGACGTTTGTTCATTGTTTACAAAAGTGCCGATTGACGATATGCTTGACTTTCTCTCCCGAGAATTACATAAGTATGACCTGCCACTACCTTCACACATTGTTTTGGAACTTATTAAGCTTTGCATCAAAGACTGTAAATTCACTTTCAATAACAAGTATTATCAACAAGTTTTCGGGATGGCCATGGGCAACCCCTTGTCGCCCCTCCTCTCCAATATTTATATGGAGTTTTTCGAAATTACTTACATTCCGAGAATCCTGGGGGTTGGCATCCCTTGGTTGCGATACGTCGACGATATTTTGTGTATCTGGCCCATGAATCGTGACCTGGATAACTTCCTCCTTCAGTTAAATGATCAAGTCCCCTCCATTAAGTTTACTTTAGAAGTGGAACAAGACAACTCAATCCCATTTTTGGATGTGCGTGTACATAGGGAAAGCCCAGGTTTTAAGTTTAGTATCTATCGGAAAAAAAAAAACAATTTGTCCTACGTACATTTTTACTCGGGACATGACACCCCCACTAAGAAGGGCATTTTTTCTTCAATGTTTCTCCGCGCCCTTAGGATCGCCAGTCCGGAATACATCGATGCCGAATTGGAAAAAATCAACGGTATTGGAAGTGATCTGTGTTATCCATCTGCGTTTATGGAATCTTGTCTCAACAAGGCAAAACGAACTTTCTATCGTGTGAATAATAACACTCATACTTTGTCAAAAAATATTTTAGTACTTCCATTTTTCCCGGGCTTTTTAGGCATTGCTAATGTACTTAAACTTTTGGATATTAATGTAGTATTTTCATATAACAATATTGTGAAAAATATCATAGTAAAAAATAGCCGTACCAATAATTCAGGCATTATCTATAAAATTGGTTGTAAACAATGTGATTCCTTTTACATAGGTCAGACGGGAAAGGATTTCCACACACGTATAAAACAGCATCAATATTCCGTTAGAACAGGACAGTCGTCCAGTGCCCTTTTTGTCCATTTGTCAGAGTTATTCCACTGTATTGATTGGAATAATGCTTCAGTTTTATTTCACTCTAGCAACATTGTTAATAGAAATATTCTTGAGTCTGCCATTATCCACTTACAAATAACTTTGTAGTGAATACTCTTATTTTAGTTTCAAGTTAAATGTTAATTTTACAGTCTTGAATTTCGGAATAGTTATAAATTCATTTTAAATTAGTTACCCATCATAATTCAATTGTGAACCACATTAATACTAATTTTATGTATACTATATTATTTTATTGTATGTAAACATAATTAATTATATATCACAATTGTCAGTCAATTATTTATATTCAAATATTTATTTTAATCTAATACCATGTCCATTTTACAAATAAAAATATAGAAAACCAAAGGTTATATTTTCCACCTTTGGTACTGTCGCAGTTTCGCCTAACGGACTCAATACGGCTAGTGAGATAATCACTGGTTGGCACTTAACTAGCGGCAGTGCTTATGGCTACATCATCCAGGTTAACCTATACCGGATAGATGCGCTACGGTCCCAAGCCGTAGCTTGCCTAGGCCAACGACGACGACGTAAACCAACAACTTCAACATAAGCAAAGGTCTTTTTCAACTCGATCCTGTTGTTTTGAATTCCTTCAGAACAGATTTAGATAAGAAGGGCAGAACGCTAAATCTTTGTAAACTTGTATGCTACTCAAATAACTTGTATTTTTTTTTAAATTTATTTTTATATACATCGAACCTAAACAAGAAGGGCAAAGTGCCAAAGCCTGGGCAGATTTCCAGTATAAATTTGTATTTTTTTTTTCTATAACATTGGTTGGAAACAATTCATTTGATCTTGTGCTAATCTTGTGCTAAAAATCGGTAGTTTTTCCTTACGAATTTGTATGCTTCTCCCACAATCCTTTAATGTTTAATAATTTTTTATTTTTTATTTTTTTTTATCTCTCCGTTTATTGTATATATATATATATATATATATATATATGTGTGTGTGTGTGTGTGTGTGCATAGTTTTTTTTTTTCTGTAACCTATATATAGGCTGTAACCCTTTATGTACTTCAGTGTTCCTGAGGATGGATGTCATTAGACGAAAGCGCTTGAGCACCATTCTGTGTTTCCTTTCCTTCGTGGTTTTATTCATCATAAATATTTTTCACGTGTTACTTTCGTGAAATAATTTTCATATATATATATATATATATATATATATATGCGCCTCGGTGGTGTAGTGGTTAGCGTCGCTGACTACGAATCCATCGGCCCCAGGTTCAAGACCCGATGACGGCAGCCGGCGCGCAGCAAAACCCAGCTGTTCATCCTTCCAAACAATAAAGAAAGTGGTTGGTAGATAAATGGGTACCCTGGGTGGCCTAGTGGTTAAGACGCTGGGCTGCTGGTGGGGCGTGGTTCGGATTCCACGTTAAACTGTAGGTCTAAAGGGGAGTGAAAAGCTTGACCTTCGTCAGAATGAACAATTTGGGCGGAAGCTAACCAAAGGTTGTATACCGGGTATGTATATATATATATACATACGGAATAAATACATGGTAATAATATAAGAATAAATACAGCATTCCAACAAAAACTTAATCAACTAATTTGTTCTTATAGTTTTTTCCTTAATATTTCTTGTTCATCTTGCATGTCATCTCAGGAGTTATTAAGAAAACCATCTTCAAATAATCAAAAGGAACAAATGCTAAAGTAGGATTATATGTTCGTCAGGGGTTGGATTCTCTATGGCAAAAAATGGTTATAAAGAAAGTAAGCAACAAAAATACAAATCTTAAAACCTTTAACTACAAAATAACCACAATTTCCCATAAAATTCGCTTTAACCAACTAGAAATCTTTCTCATTAATCGAATGATCGTTCCATATAAGCGGATATATATATATTAATATATATATATATATATATATATATATATACATATATATATATATATATATATATATATATATATATATATATATATATAATATATATATATATATCTGTTCAAATACATTTTCCAGAATACATGACTGACCTTTTAGCCGGTATATCAGTAAAGTGCATTTGTTTATGAGATTGTGAAATAATACTAATACTAATAATAATAATAATAATAATAATAATAGTAACAATAATAATAAAACAAAAATAAAATAGTAATTTCTCTTTCATAGGACGGGGAACATTTGGTGTGAAATGTTCATAACAAATGTTGGACTAGAGGATTAGTTGAACGCTGAACTCTCTACAGTAATATATAGTATACAGGGTGTCCCATAAGTCCGGCATCATAGGAGAAATTCATATATTTTTATTTCTACAAACCATAATTCATATTTTTCTTATGCTCGGGATGCCAATTTCCCGTCCACCATTCTTTTCAGTGACGAAGCTGTTTTTTATGGAAATGGTGAGGTAAATCGACAGAACACCCGCTACTGGTCTCAAAACAACCCTCACTGGTATACCTCTTCAAAGGAACAAGGTGCATCTCGGGTGATGGTATGGTGTGGCATTTGGAAGGATCACATCATAGGCCCCCACTTTTTCGATGAACATATCACTGGAGCACCTACCTACGTATGCTCAAGGAAGAAGCATTTCCCAGTGTCTTGAACGAAGAAGGAAATTTCCCAACATGGTTCCAGCAAAACGGCGTTCCTGCACATTACAGCACCCAAGTAAGGGAATACCTGTACCAACAATTCCCTGGTCTGAAAATAAAAACCCACTCTAATAGAGAGAGTTTATTTCCACAACAGTTTCGATGCCCACTGGCATCCTCCTCGGGTGGATACAGATTCGTTTTTCTGTATCCACCCGAGGAGGATGCCAGTGGGCATCGAAACTGTTGTGGAAACAAACTCTGTCTATTAGAGTGGGTTTTTATTTTCATATTTTGACCTTCACGTAGAAAAAAGTGAAGTTTTTTGAATTCCCTGGTCATTGGATAGGACGTCGAGGGCTTGTGAAATGGCCAGCTAGAAGCCCGGACCTCACGCCACTAGATTTTTATCTCTGGGGCCACTTGAAATCGCTGGTATATGCAGAGAAAATTAGGAGTGTTGAACATTTGCAGCAGCGCATTATTGTGGCATGTAACACCATTACTCCTGACATCATTCACCGTGTGCTTGCTCACTGGGTATCACGTCTGAATTTGTGTATTGAAAACAGTGGTGGACATATTGAGCACGTTCTGTAAATAAAAGCTTTTGTTTTGTCTTTTTTTATTATTTTTCCTATGATGCTGGACTTATGGGACACCCTCTACATAGATTTCTTTTATTTTCGGTTGAACTGATTATATCAATGACGCAAACATCTGGGAAGCTGAATATTTATGTGGCAGTCTGTATAATACCCTCAACAATTCATATACTACAAGTGGTGGATAACAATGTTTATAATAAATAGGTTGGGCTGAGCATAGAACTAACTGATGAGAAAGGTTTGCCTATGACATGCGTTACGGCGAATTACAACTGTATTGTATTTATGTACCTGAAATTCTTATCTAATTATATATTGATTTATCAGTTTAATATTTCATTTTACAATATACTAAATTCAACAGGAGCCCATATGAGAACGGGGCTATATTTTATAATTTCTTTTCTTAGGGCAAGTGAAAGAGATTGAGGTTAATCTCTCTGTTGTCACAACATCGAGGTCATTGACAGTGAACACGTAAAAATTAATTAATCAAGTCTAAAAATTAAATGACAACATTATCAAATGGATGACAAATGAATGAAAAATTAATGCTGTAAATACAATGAAGAAATGGAAATAAATCGAGAACAAGTAAAATTCATGCAAGCTAAAAACATTACAAAATAACTTTAACAAACCTAAAACCCTACTACCGCGATAGCACGCTGCTGCTCCGAGCATCGATGAGAAAAGATAGGTGCCAAATTCCCCAAGGTGGCCTGATATATGTCGTCGCTGTAAGTCTCCAAGACTTGAACGCTCGACTAGCATGAGTCACACAGTCAATGAGATACTACAGTCTTCACAGTAGAGCCAAAAGCTCTCTCCATCAAATACTTGTGGGTAAGTCAAGTGTGACCAATTCAAAAGCGGTCAAGGGCAGTCTCCTCAGGAGACAGACTAGGGTACAGACTAGGCTACAGACTAGGGTAGCTCCAGGGACGGATCGCGTCTACAACCTCTGACACCTTGTTAGGGCCAATAATTCTATCCCCAACGACGCTGTTAGATGGTACGAACCACAGCCCAAATTCCCAGAAGAAACTCCCTAAAAGAAAGTGGGCAGTCAGCCGCAGTGGGACGGAAGTAACAGATTTGCCGTCATGGTTCATATCCTCTTTCTTCTTAACAGCCACGTGGACAAGTACCCAACCTGCCACCTATGACGACCTGTTAAAAGGAACCAATTTAAAATGTATAAAACTACAGATCTGAAGGAAGTAAAAATCTCTATGTTTTGGAATGCGTTCTTGGAGGCGCCGAAAATACAAAAAAGAGGGGAGAGAATGTGGAAGGTTAAAAATAAGACGAAACGCTTATAAAATAGCGGGAAGTTCCACAGTAAAACTAGATGTACTGGTATCTCTTCTAGAGGGAAGAATGCTCTAAGAAGAGGAGGCGAATTGAAATATCAGTAAAAGGAAACATCCGGTAGTTCGCTGGCGGAACCATGAGAAATGTCACAGGTGTAATTGATGTACGGGGAAACTGAAACTTGCTCATCAAACAGCAAGTCAGGAAACCGAAAGACGGGAAAACATGGGTGATGGTCGTCAAGAAGAAACGGGTTCACCCTAAAATACAAGTACAGGTGAGTGAGTCTGGAAGCCGTTGGATGTGATGCCTGCAGCAGACGGTCAGCGGATGGCGACACAAATGTAGAGGAGGTTCCCGATGCCACACAGAAGTCTCGGGAGAGTAGAGGAATTAAATGGCCATGTAGCCAAACGGATACCGACATGACTGACTGCATCCAGAATCCAAAGCCGAGCAGGTGTTGTCAAGGGATGGATCTCGCAGCCATAGTCAAGCTTTGGCCCAACCAGTGTCCGATACAAAAGGAGAACAATGGTACTATGGGAAATCCCAAGCGATGTAAGCCAAAATCCGCAGTAGGTTAGCTACTCTGAGATACAAAAACTTAACTTCTCTACGAAGCTGCTGCGCCGTGAGCCAGGAGCGTGTACGAGTACATTTCCTATCCCTGGTTTTCTTTCCCCGCCCGCCGCCCCAGCCTACGCATCGTAGTTTTTCGGTTTGTTCACTGACGTTCGGAAATTTGATATTCAGCATAGAAAGCTTTTCTTTCTATTCCACTATGCACTAAAATATTTCCATTAGCATGTAAAGGTTTTGGGCCTTCTCCGAAATTTGGACTGTTTCCTATTTTTTTGAAAATAAGATATTAAATGTAGATGTTTACGCTGATTTAAAAAATGTACGTCTTTTTTTGGAGAAATTATTACTTTAAAAGTTACACGGTGTTCTAGTTTACGTATATATATATTTTTTCTACCCGCACGAAGGGTTGAAAAAATAACTGAATGCCCGGTTAGTTCAACTGAATACCCGGTTAGGCTCATTGAATGCCCGATTAGGTCAACTGTACGCCCTTCACGACTGGTTAGGTTTAGTCGTAAAGGGTGTACAGTTGACCTAACCGGGCATTCATTGAACCTAACCAGGTATTCATTTGACCTAACCTGGTATTCAATTAACCTAACCGACCATTAGTTATTTTTTCTACCCTTCGTGCGACTAGCAAAAATATATGTTAACCCCTCCGTCTATGGCCTGGGTTAGTTCGAAGTCGACGGGGGTTCTAGTTAGGTGGCAGCAATGGATGTGTTACTTGCAGCAGTTTCTTCTATATTACTCTCCGAGTTCTTCTGTAGTGGCTCGGAGGATTCTGGGAGGCTTACTAAATTCTCTGAAGATTCCCGGATTCTTCTTATAACGTATCAGGAAATTTTAATGACTAAGTTCTCTGAAGAGAGGAAGGCTCGAAGGAGAAGATAAAGTCTATTTCTTACTGTAGTTTACTGCTAAAATGTACAGGCAGTGCTCAGCCTTTGAATCTGATTCTGAATGAACATGGAAGAAATTATGTGGGATTATATACCCCGATTCTACTAACATCATTATTATTAAATGTTGAAAAGGCTGTATTATTTTTGCACAATAGTTAAAAATAAAGTAATTTTTTTGTTGTGACAATGGTTAAACAGATAAACAAGATATAGGAAGAGGAAGCCATATTTTTATCTTAAACCGCGTATTTTCAGATCTGCTGTTTTCCTGATCCGCCGAGTTAATTAGAAGCGGAAATTGAACTATGCATCTTTATACTAAGATATGCATATGAGCAAAAATTAAAGGTTTAAGATTTACAATTAAATGCTTAGGCAAGACATGACTTCATCTTTTATAACGAAGAGAGAATGTATACAAAACATGAACACTGCAACTTTTAATCAGGATTCATTATTAAGCTAAATCTAAGAAAATTATTAAGAAATTTTAAAAAGAACAAGTCACCAATTACACTAGGCAACAAAGATTTTGTTACAAAAGACCAAATAGGTGCTCCTAGCTAATTTCGGTATGCTGATTTCAAATCTATAATTAGATTTTTTCTATCACGTCTAGATTTTGTGTAAAATGCAAATCTCTTTTAGTAAAATTTTCTACCACGTCCAGATTTTGGTTTTAATCGGCTTAATGCCAGTAATATGAAACTTGCTTTTCAAGATTAAAGCAATTTTTTTTGCCAACTCTATACAAATTCGAACAATTTTGATAAATAAAATTTATCCCGAGTTGGCAACACTGAGTCAAGAGCATAGTAACGGGCAACGGCCCAACGGTCAGTCGCTACGTGACAGTCAAGCAGAACGGTTGTTGAAGCTCTATGCTGATGAGCAAGTGACAGGTTGTGGTGACTTGTGTGTTTTTATAGCATTTGTTTTGTACTACGGTGTGTATTTCTTTTTATTTTGCACATCGTAATAATTACTTTCTACGTTTTTTCAGATATTGTTGGTAATTCAAAATGGCATCAAATAGACGTGCTTGTGTAAATCACCCAGACAACTTCTGCTTTGTCTGTGGACAATATACACCTAAGCCACAACGTAGAAACATAACAACAAAGATTAAACTTGCCTACAAGTGTTATTTTGACTGTAAGTTAGGAGACCAACAGAGGGACTGGGCACCACATATTTGCTGTGCACAGTGCAATGCAATGTTAATAGCTTGGATGAATGGTAAAAGAAAAGCTATGCCGTTCTCAGTCTCCATGGTTTGGCGTGAGCCGAAAAATCACTTCAATGATTGTTATTTTTGTTTGACAAAGATTGCTGGTTTCACAAAGAAAAACAAATCAAAGATCACGTACCCAAACTGCGAATCAGCAATGAAACCAGTACCACATGATGAAACAAATCCACCACCAGTTCCACCAGCAACGATAACAGACAGCAGTTCATCTGAAGATTCTGCTAGTGATATAGAAACAGGGAAAGATGGCATATATGTTCCAGATGCAAATATTTCCCCACATTTGTTAAGTCAAGCGGAGTTAAATGACTTAGTGCGCGATTTGGAATTACCAAAAGAAAAGGCAGAGTTGCTTGGTTCAAGACTTCAAGAATTTAATCTTCTCCAACCAAACATCAAAGTTTCCCATTTCCGCCATCGCGGTGACTTGTGTGTTTTTATAGCATTTGTTTTGTACTACGGTGTGTATTTCTTTTTATTTTGCACATCGTAATAATTACTTTCTACGTTTTTTCAGATATTGTTGGTAATTCAAAATGGCATCAAATAGACGTGCTTGTGTAAATCACCCAGACAACTTCTGCTTTGTCTGTGGACAATATACACCTAAGCCACAACGTAGAAACATAACAACAAAGATTAAACTTGCCTACAAGTGTTATTTTGACTGTAAGTTAGGAGACCAACAGAGGGACTGGGCACCACATATTTGCTGTGCACAGTGCAATGCAATGTTAATAGCTTGGATGAATGGTAAAAGAAAAGCTATGCCGTTCTCAGTCCCCATGGTTTGGCGTGAGCCGAAAAATCACTTCAATGATTGTTATTTTTGTTTGACAAAGATTGCTGGTTTCACAAAGAAAAACAAATCAAAGATCACGTACCCAAACTGCGAGTCAGCAATGAAACCAGTACCACATGATGAAACAAATCCACCACCAGTTCCACCAGCAACGATAACAGACAGCAGTTCATCTGAAGATTCTGCTAGTGATATAGAAACAGGGAAAGATGGCATATATGTTCCAGATGCAAATATTTCCCCACATTTGTTAAGTCAAGCGGAGTTAAATGACTTAGTGCGCGATTTGGAATTACCAAAAGAAAAGGCAGAGTTGCTTGGTTCAAGACTTCAAGAATTTAATCTTCTCCAACCAAACACCAAAGTTTCCCATTTCCGCCATCGCCATTTGCAGTTTTCATCATTTTACTTACAGGAAGAAAACGTTTGTTTCTGCCACGATATCAGTGGTCTGATGCAAGGGATTGGCTGTCGCTATGATCCAAAAGAATGGAGACTGTTCATTGACTCTTAGTAAAGCTAGCCTTAAAGCTGTATTACTGCACAACGGCAATGAAAAACCTTCAATACCTGTAGCACATGCCACTGGCCTTAATGAGACTTATGAATCGATGAAACTGCTGCTAAGACTCATCAAATATAAGGACCACATATGGAATATTTGTGGCGACCTTAAAGTTGTATCATTACTTCTTGGGTTACAGTTGGGCTACACAAAGCATATGTGCTTTTTGTGTCTATGGAACAGCAGAGATGACAAGAACCACTACAAAAAACATGATTGGCCATCTAGAACTGAACATCATGTTGGTAAATACAATGTGAAACACCCAGCACTTATTGACCCTCAGAAAGTACATCTTCCACCACTTCACATTAAACTTGGCCTTATGAAAAATTTCGTGAAGGGTATGGATCATCAAGGTAGTGGTTTCCAATATTTAAAGGATAAATTCAAAGGAATATTGACAGATGCTAAGCTAGAAGCTGGAGTTTTCACTGGACCACAGATCCGCAGTGTCATCCACGACTCATAGTTTCCATCTAACCTAAATGAGAATGAACTAGGAGCATGGACATCTTTCGTTGAAGTTGTAAAAAATTTTCTTGGAAACCACAAAGCTGAAAACCACCGTAAACTCGTAGAAAACATGCTTAAATCTTATGAAATAATGGGATGCAGAATGTCTTTGAAAATTCATTTTTTACATTCTCATCTTGACTTCTTCCCGGCCAACCTTGGGGCTGTAAGTGACGAGCATGGTGAGCGCTTCCACCAAGAGATCTCAGTTATGGAAAACAGATACCAAGGTAATTTCAACCCAAATATGATGGGAGATTATTGTTGGTTCCTGCAGAAGCAGAAGGAGAGCTCGTCATCCTACAAGCGACAAAGGAAGAGGACACACCAAAGTTTCACTTAAGAACAGGAATTTGCCTTTCAGTAGTAACAACAAAATACTAACGCGCTTTGGGTGGATGGTTGGGCGCAGGGGTGGTAACTCCGCCAGCGGAATTCCGCTGTCTGTCTTAAGCCAGAATAAAGGAGGAAAGACATCCCTGTTCACTAATTATTTAAGTATGCTTAACATAAAACGTGGCACGGAAAAGTAGCTTAGACGGCTTTCGTAATAGAAGCGGGTGAGAAAAAAAATGAAAAATAGGGGTTTTCGGTTACACAAAATCTGGACGTGATAGAGAAATTTTGATATCAGATCTGAAATCAGCATCAGCGCTTTAGTAGGAATCAGTAGTTCACGTGTCTGTAACAAAAAAAAAGTTGAAATTTGTTGCCTAGTGTTATTTAGCAAAGTCGAAAGCACATCAGAAATTTATCCCAACGATAAAATAATAAAAAAATAATAACAATATCGCCGCGTATACATTCCTAATGGCGACATAATGTGGGTCGGACACTGAGTACATTGTAATTTTGGTTTACTATAACTATGATTATAATTATCAATTAATTCACATTCATTTATTATCGTTAACTACAGTTTCATTAAAGTACATTAATTACATCATATTAAATCATTATAGTTAATTACAATTGACCACAGTTAACTATAGTTTACAGTGTTTCATATTTACATTAGGATAACTCTTATTTTGAGATTTAACACAAAGTACATGGGCACATATATATATATACATAACACGCATAACGATATATAACATAATCATGCTTTTGAATTAGAAGTAAATAAGAGGAGATTTCGTAATTAGATGCCCGCCTTCCGTGTTGGTCAGCAGAATTCGAACACGTGTGTCAGCATGACGAGTATCTTGCGAGGGAACAATTAAAAAAAATAACACAAGATAAAGGTCAAGAAAGGACATGGACGTATGAACTGAATAACACATAACTTACGTTATACGAGTTTGGTCCTTATGTAAAAATTAAAATTAATAATTGAATATAAAGATTATATAGGAATTATTCATTAGTTCATTTTTACTGGGCTCTCCCCTCTAGAATGATATTACTACGATAATATAACATCCTAACTAATGCTAACTAGGTGATAACCATTGGTTTTATACTATAGATTTATATACACAACATAAGTCGGGGTGGCTAAGTCTAGTTCACGTGGTCTGGGTACGCACTCTTGGTCGTGCATAAATAGTTTCACGTGGTTCGGTGTCTCTTGTTTTCCTTTGTTCCAAGAACGATCTTTTTATCACAAATATACCGAGGATAATAGCACATACAATAATGATACTAACGGCAGATGTTGAAAAAATTGTTACAGGTTGTAGTATTTGTAAGGGGTTATTTTGGTTATCATCCGAAATTTTAAACCGACTTAATTGATCATCCCATTCAGGGGCATGTAGCTCGGGTAGGATGGTTACAGGTTTCATGGAGAGATCTCTATGACGGGTTTAAATTTAATTTGCGACGGGAAGGAGTATGAGTCATTAATGGTAACCTTGTAAGGGTTGTATATTTGAAAGATTTTTGAACGCAAGGAGCAACCAATTGGTAGCCGAATAACCATCGGGATTGTGATGAGGGAATAATTTGACGGACACTCGAGAGTAGCGGCAGTCCTGTTCGCAAAAGAAACCCAGATGTCTGGTCTAATTCGAAGTTGGACGGTTTTAGAGGAATGAAATTTTGTAAATGAACATACCGGGGCATGGCGGTCACGAATTAAGTCGATAAAGCAAGACCTAGTAGTTGGAAGAATGACTGGTTTGAGTGGAGGGCAAACGAGTTGTTTATTTGTTTGCGGGAATCGGCAATGCCGGACGTCGCTATCTGACATCATAGAATATGCTGACAGATCTTTGGCGAGGAAAAGGGAAGGTGGTACGGTGGGGAGATACAATCGATAGACATTAGAATAGTTTTGATAGGGTGTTGGGAAAGGGTGAAATTTATATACGTCATAAGTGAGTACATCGAAAAATGGTACAATTATGAGGTATGTGTAGGGGCGTGGTCCATGTACAGTCCAGGTGTGTTCTAGAAATTGGGGGTAATTAGTATGGTTGAGTGGGAATATGGGTGATAATTTTAATTGTGTCTGGGCGGTGTGACCCAAGGACTGAAGTGTTTCCCATGGTATTACGTAGTGTGGAAAGAGTGATTTTTCCATGGGCTAGCTGGGTTGCACGCAAAACCTTGGAAAGAATCATAATTATTTGTTGTAAATACTTATCGATTAGGGTTACTTGTGGGTTAATTATTTCTATTAATTCTAGATATCTTTTGTGTTTTTTGTATTGAGCTAACAGGGATTCAAGGTATGTGAATCTGTCCGAAAGGGCGTGGAGGAAGCGATTGTTTTCGTGTAGTGACCTAATAGTTTTTTCTAACATGTATCCATCGGTGCTATGAAAATTCGGTCTCAGAAAATTTGGTCTCAGAAAAGTCGGTCTCACAAAATTCGGTCCTATAAAATAACTAAAAAATATGTACTAATAACTAAAAAATATGTACTAAAAATTGGTATAGTTTATTAATGAACTACGAATATGTAATACAAATTTATAAGATTTATTTAGTAACGAAATTAACTCAAAATATCTACTAAAAATTTATCAGGTTTAAGTATTAGGACAAATTCAAATATGAAAATTCGGTCTCAGAAAATTCGGTCTCAGAAAATTCGGTCGTAGGGAAATAAAAATATGTACTAAAAATTGGTATAGTTTATTAATAAACTACAAATATGTTATACAAATTTATAAGATTTATTTAGTAACGAAATTAACTTAAAATATGTACTAAAAATTGCTAAGGTTTATTAAGTATTAGGACGAATTAAAAATTTGGTCTTAAACACAGAAACTAACGAAAATATCACAACTTAACCTAACCACTCATCAGGGGCGTACAGTTGACCTAACCGGGCATTCAGTTGACCTAATCGGGCATTCAATTAACCTAACAGGTTAATATTGGTTATTTCACCTAAATATCTTCTGATCTTTTCGTATTAGGCACTCACTGTCACGTATTAGGCACTCACTGATGTATATTGAACATAACGAGTAAACTTTTCTTTTTATTTTCAATCGTTGGGCGGTGGTTGGTTGATGGCTGGTTTTAAACCAAGACCGAATTTTCTGAGACCGAATTTTCTGAGACCGAATTTCCTGGCCACCGTGTCCATCGTATTGCTGATTCTGCGCGAAGAGATTCAATTTCAGTTCAATTCTTTTAATATCTTCTTCGGTTGCTAATCCGAATAAACCCTTGAATATTTTTCCCCCTATATCTATCAGTCCCCTTTTACTTCTTTGATTAAATTTTTCCAAGTTTTGAGTTCCAGTTTGTATCCATGGTAATGCTAATATTTCTGATAGGGTGCGTGCTGTAGTTTGAATATTTTCGAAGTATTTTCTAACAGAACGCGACTAATCTGATCTTCCCGGACATTTTAACAGAACCTGAACTTTACTTTCAAACGTTTTTAATTGGGTTTTATCTGAAGGAGATTGATTTTAATTCTAGCAGGGGGTTGCAAATTGATAAAAAGGTCCGCGTGTCCTTTCAAAAATTTACCTTCTGCAAGCTTTTCTATAACAACTCCGGTAGAAATTTTAATGCGAGGGCTACAAGAGTAAATAATTTGGAAAATTATAAGGGGGACAATTTTATTAATTTCTACGCCTTAGATTATACGGAGCTGGGGATGGCCGTGTGGATACTTTTGTTTTGTGGACGAAGGGGTCGGCTTCTTTTTGGTGGCAATGGGGGTTAACCGTTAAGCTCGGATTCTGAGTGGGTTCGTTTCTTATGTGAAGGTTCTAGTTCACGTGGTTGAAGCATTTGCGGGCGGTATGTAGGGTCCCTGCGTCGATCATCAATTGGTGAAGGTGGTGACAGAGGAGATGGTGGAGTTGGAGGAGATGGTGAGGTTCCACTGAGTGATCCTCTCGAAGGAGTTTCTCCAGGTTCTGGGTCCGATGGGACTCTTCGTTCTAGGGCCTCCTCTTGTTCAGAGATTGGCTCGAGTACTGGTGGTATTACGAGATACCAATCTTCGTCATGGGTAGTGGTTCCCGCGGTGACCACTTCAGTTTTTTTATCCCTGCTCGATTTGTTAATACCTTGACCTTTCGAAGGATAGGCGGCTCGAACGCCTGGCAGCTGTTTTTTGGGAAGGTGTTGTTCGGCAGCTATCTTCAAATTGTCAGCGTGAATGATCTTTAGTTTGGAATGATCCCGGAGGTCGAGGATTTCATAACGATTTTTTCCGAGGTTTTTCATAATCCTATATGGGCCATCCCATTTTGGGTATAATTTGCGATGAGCACTTGCGGTTTCACGCTCTTCAGATAACATCGCATACCGACGATTATAGTCCGTTGACGGGGATGACGCCTATGTTGCTCTTGCTCCATCTGTTGGTTTCGTTGGTCTAGGGCATAGCGGATTATGTCAAAAATCTTGAAAGATCGTTCAGCTAGTTGCTGATTTGCTTCTGCCATCTCGGAAGATGTTAGAACTGCCGGGTCGATTTGGTCGGGCAAATCAAAAGGTAGACGCTTGTCGTAGTGATATAGGACGAAATGAGGGGTGTCCCCGATGGACACATTATAGCCATTGTTGATGGCTGTTTGTACCATGGGAAGGGAATCATCCCATGTACGGGAGGATGCATCGACAACGTGGCGAAGGGCTTCTAAGATCTTTCGATTGTGCCTTTCCACTAAGCCGTTTGCCTGCGGATGGTATGCCACAATGTGTGTTTTTTAATTTTACACATGTTACAGAGTGACTCGAACAGTTTGGACGTGAAACTAAGGCGTTATCCGAAATTAGGATGGAAGGAGTAGTATGATTCTGGATGACGCGTTCCACTAGGGCTCTTGCCACAGTTTCCGAGGTCTGGTCTGGAATGGCAGCTACTTCGCTGTAACGCGAGAAGTGGTCCGTAAACACAATGATGTACTGGTTTCCCTTTGATGTTTTGGGAATGGTCCCAGTATATCCATTCCAGTTCTTTGCCAGGGCCTTTGGCATACTGGATATTTATGCATGGAGCTGTGGATGGTACGTTGCCTTTGTGTTTTAAACAACGGACATTCAGCGATGTATTCATGTACCTTTCTGTTCATTTCGGGAAAATGGTATCGCTCCAAAAGACTCTTGATGGTGCGATCCGGCCCCATGTGGCCATACAAAGGTGAGTCGTGACAAAGTCCAGTGGCTATATCGACGAGATCCTTTGGTATCCACGAGGTCGTTTCCATCTTCGTTCCTGAAATGTACGAGCCTATCTTTGAGGTTGTACTGTTCTTTTACCTTCGATGGTTCCTTTTGTTCCAGGCGCGCCCGAAGGTTTTGGGTGTGTTGGTCCTGTTGTTGGGAGTATTGCAGACACTCGTAGTCGAACACAGGAAGAATTCCTATTTTATTCACTTGGGCGTCGGGCTTGAGTCTCGACAATCCGTCTGAAATAACTTGAAGTTTTCCCGGTTTGTATACGATTTTTGCCGCAAAGTCATCAATCAACAGAGCCCATCTACTGAACCGTCCTTCAAGTAGCTCGTCCTTGAAGAGATAAGTGGGTGGCTTATGGTCAGTTTTGATGGTTACATCGTAGCCATAGACGATATTTCGGAATTTTTTCAAAGCCCAATATACCGCTAGGGCCTCCCGGTCCGTAGTGCAATAATTCCGTTGAGATGCAGAGAGAAGTTGACTGGCATAAGCAATGGGTAATTCCACACCATCTACGTCCTGTAATAGGACGGCTCCTAGTCCATAGGAGGAAGCATCTGTGGCTATGACAAAGGGTTTTGTGTAATCAGGATGTTGGCGGATGGGATGACAGGTTACTTTACCAATTAAAGTTTCAAAGGCATGTTGGTGATCAGATTCCAGGTTAAATTTAGCATTTTTCTGGAACAAAATAGTAATAGGTTTAGCAATATTTGAAAATTGGGGAATAAAATTCCGACAGAATCCGACAAAACCAATAAATGCACGAGCGTCGTCGATGGTTTTGGGTACAAGGTACCTTTCCAGTGCTTCGAGTTTGGCTGGATCAGGTTTAATTCCTGTGGATGATAGAAGTCCTAGGTATACCAGGGACTCTTGTAAAAAGTTGCACTTTGCCAGTTTCAGTTTAAGGTGTGCTTTTCTCAAGCGTGATAGCACATTCTGAAGACGTTGAAAGTGTTTTTATGTCCGAACTGTAAACGATAATATCGTCAAGATTTAAGGGAGAGCTTCAACACCTAATAGGTCGGAAAGGACTATATTAATCAACCTAGAGAAATTAGCAGGCCCATTTCGGACTCCGAAAGGTAAAACCTGGAATTCGTAATGGCCTCGGTTAGTGGAGAAAGCAGTCAATGCCCGAGATTCTGGACTGACCTTCATTTGCCAATAACCGGATGCTAAATCGAGGGATGAAAAGAAGTTAGCTTTCCCTAAGTTCAGAATTGTTTCCTGCATGTTTGGAATAGGGAAACGGTCTGGGATGGTAATGTGGTTCAGGCGTCTAAAATCTATACAAGGGCGAGATGTTCCGTCCTTTTTGGAGACAAGAATAATAGGAGCGGACCAGGGACTAGCTGAAGGCTGAATGACATCCTGCTCCAACATGTCCGTGATGTGTTCCTCAACAGTAACTAATTGGGAATGTGGAACCCGATAGGGACTAATGCAATGGGTTTGGAATTGGGTTCCAGCTTGATTTCAAAAGGGACCAAATTAGTTCGGCCCAGAGGATCTCCTTTTAGGGTAATCACATCTCTATTTCTTATCAGGAAATCGAGAAGTGATTCCATTAGTTTGGGATCCTGTAAGGCTGGTGACTCCTGAAGGGAGTGCTCCAGACATTTCTTATATTCTTCTTTCAATACTGAAGGGTTTAACTCTCAAGAACTGGAAACACGATTTATCGTACTGGTGGGGAAATTTGAATCTAATTCTACTGTGGAAACAGTTTCTATTTTCTGATTTGAAGTTAATTCGAAGCGCTTTTTCCTTCGTTTAAACAAACAACAGGGATAGCTGAATTCTGACTCTGACTAAGGACTTGGGCAATAAGAACATCTCTTTTGAAATTACTTTTCTCTGTAATCAGAGTACGCTCTGACTCTAATAATTTTCCTTGACTGTCGACTACTTTTGTTAGGAAAGAGATCTTCTCATAAGGTGCTACTGTTATATGCTCGCGAATCAGGCGAGTTTGTCTAAAACAATTCGTCTAAAATACAATTTGTCTAAATCAATTTGTCTAAAACAATTTGTCTAAAATAGTTTGTCTAAAATCAATTTGTCTAATAACAATTTGTCTAAAATACAATTTGTCTAAAAATAATTTGTCTAAAATACAATTTGTCTAAACAAACAATTTAATATAATATGGCATACAAATTGTTGCCTGATGTACAATGCTATTTATTACATGCCACGCCCCATCTTAAAAGGTTACCTCTTGTGCGGAATAGTACATCGAAATCAGTTATCCCGGAACCCATAACCCGGTTAGGTTAGGTTAGGTTAGGTTAGGTAATTATGAAATAAAATCAACCCATTTTCAATCTTTTCATCCTCACTCCAAATTTATCAAGCAGACAAATGCATTTCTAGTTATCTTCAGTTATTAGTCAAATTGTATTTTAGACAAATTATTTTTAGACAAACTATTTTAGACAAACTATTTCGATGTACTATTCCGCACAAGAGGTAACCTTTTAAGATGGGGCGTGGCAAGTAATAAATAGCATTGTACATCAGGCAACAATTTGTATGCCATATTATATTAAATTGTTTGTTTAGACAAATTGTATTTTAGACAAATTATTTTTAGACAAATTGTATTTTAGACAAATTGTTATTAGACAAATTGATTTTAGACAAACTATTTTAGACAAATTGTTTTAGACAAATTGATTTAGACAAATTGTATTTTAGACGAATTGTTTTAGACAAATTCTCCTAGACGCATATGCTCGGTAGGGCATATGAAAAATTGAGAATCTGACTCTGGTTCGGCGACTAAAATTTGCCTTATGGGCTGAACTGAAGCTGGCTGACCTGAAACTGGCTGACTGGAAACTGGCTGACTGGAAACTGGCTGACTGGAAACTGACTGACTGGAAACTGATTGGAAACTGACTGACTGGAAACTGACTGACTGGAAACTGACTGGGTTGATCCAACTGGATTCAACAACTGGAAATGATTACTCTCGGGGCTGATTTGTGGAGCAGTTGTCTCTCTGGATGCAACCGACTGACTTGAACTGCTATCAAGTGGAGGGGGTTTCCTATTTCTTTCGGAAATCTGAACTGAACTAATTCTATTAGCCTTAAGCTGTCTGTTATTCTCATGGAGATGGTGTGTCCTATTTCGACACTTTACTAGCTTTCCGGCTAGGTAAAACTCCCATTGATTCCGGTTAAAAAAATCCATACCAAGTAGGATATCTGTCTAAAAGGTGGCGACTGTGTCCACTATACAACATTTCACGAGGTATACCGCGTTTCCAACTTCTAAATATAATTCACTTTCTCCGTATGTAGGTATGGGTGTGCCCGTAACTCCTCTGAGTTGACAGGAGGGTGCCTTAATTTCATATTTGTAATCTGTACTCTCTAGTAATTCATCTACACATTGTTTCTTAATTAACGTCGCGTGTGCTCCTGTATCTAGGAGAGCGATTAAATCTTGGTTATCTATGCTACAATTTATTATTAAATTTAGGAGGTTTGCACCTATTATCCTGATGGGGAGTTGGTGTGTGTATTTGGGTACATTACTGCTCTTTAGGAGGGAGGAGGCTGAACTGCCGCCTCCAAAGGAAGGTCTAAAAATGGGCTCGAATTGTCCTCTATGGGAGGACCTGGGTCATATTCTATGGGATCACCATACGCTGGTTGGTTTTCTTGAAAACTGTACTCTGGGGAAAATGATTCCTCCGCGGGTACTTCTACGTACCGAACTATCCGACCTTGCTGATTTTACTGGGGTTTGTACATGGGGTAATAGTGTGAGTGACCCTGTGGTCGTAATCTATTTGGTTGGTGGTTCGACTGAGGCTGGGAATGGACTGGTTTCTGGGGATTGGATGACTTTTGGGAACGTTGGTGGTTCGATTTCTGGAAGTGGGGCCTATACCCTGCAGGGGCTTTATCAGCACATTTTTGGCGATGCTACGGCGATGACCATGTTCGTGACAGTGGGAGCAATAAGGGGGATAATTGCACTGATTTATCATGTGCCCAAAGCTATCGCAGTTAAAACACTGTGGAGGAGGGCGTGTATTCTGGGTTTTGGGGGCTTATTTCTGGGGTGGTGTTCCCTGCATTGGCCTCGATTTATAGGGTTGTTGTTGTTGCTGTTGGTGTTGTGGTTGCTGCTGCTGAATGTAATGTATGGGGGATTCTCTACCCTTTCGGTAGTTCTGATTTGCTAAATCTGGGTAATGTTCCCGTGTTTTATTTATGGCTGCACTTACTGCTTTCTCAACATTTAGAAACTCTTGAAACTTTTTTTAGGTTTTGGTAAATGGTCGTTGCTACTATTAGGTTTCTTTGTTTTGAAGTGAAAGTAATGCCACACGCATTTTCTGTGGCTCGGAGGGCTTCTCCTACGAGTTTAAGTGTTCGTGTAATAAAATTATTTAAATCTTCATGTTCCTCTTTCTTCCATTTAGCTTGGAAGACTGCTTCTAACGTGGCTAAGGGTTGTGCAAGTGTTATTTCTTTAAAAAATTCTAATAAGTTTTGTTTAAAATTGTCCCATGTTGTAGCTTCGTTAATGGATGGGACGTAGGTGACTGTATCATGAGCATTCCCTTCTTTAGGGTCGATAAGCCTTTTGCTTCCCTAATCTTTATATCATCATCGGTGATGTTTTCGCGTAAGAAATGTTCTAAAGATTCAGTCCAAGGTTTTACGCGTGGTTCAACAAAGTGATCATCTATGGTTCCCTTAAAAATTAAGACAGTATGGGGAAGGTTTACTAGTCTACTTAAGTTAATGTATGCTGGGGCGGGGGTTTGAGACATATTGGCTTGTACTTGATCTGAAGTTTGTGTGTTTGGGAATATGTTTGAAGGGCGCGGGATAGGTGGAAAAATGGGTGTAGGTAAATTTTCGATGTCAGAAAGCGCACCGTCTGAATCGCTCATATGTGAAGATACTATTAATGTGTTCTAATTTGGTCTGCTTGACCGATCTAAATTTATGGAATGATCACTTTAGGGGCTTTCCTAACTACTCCATCTAAAAAATACACATTAAATAAATGCACAACAATTTGCCTAACTAGGGGAAAATTTGAAAAGATTGCAAACAAAACAATAATATAAAAATGTAAACAAGATTTCACTCGAATGTACGTGAAGGTATGGTAATATTATGCATGGTACATTAAATAAAATTATACTATACTAACTATAATAGTGAAAATAACTCGGTTTCACTATAAAGAAATGCATCATTGGTGTATGGAATGTTCACTGTGTTTTTTGTTAATTCTGGCTCGATACTAATTACTAACCCTTAATAATACTGACTTTTCAAATGTTTACAGATTATTTTAAAAGAACAGTTTTGTACTTAACAAGATTCCTACGGCGAAATCCTTAGAGACGTGTCCTGAAGACGTGTCTTGCTGCCCACTTGTTCTTGGATGAAACTAGGCGTGGAGAAGTTGGAGTCGCGACACACCTGTTCAAGGGTAGATGTGACGAACTGGAAGTCGTGACACGCCGGTCAACTTGATGTTGGTTCTAGTTCCAGGGTCTGGAAGACAGGAAGAATCCTGGATGCAGAGGCCGCCAGTTGTTAACCCCTCCGTCTATGGCATGGGTTGGTTCGAAGTCGACGGGGGTTCTAGTTAGGTGGCAGCAACGGATGTGTTGCTTGTAGTAGTTTCTTCTATATTACACTCCGACTTCTTCTATATGGTTCGGAGGATTCTGGGAGGCTTACTAAATTCTCTGAAGATTCCCGGATTCTTCTTATAACGTATCGGGAAATTTTAATGACTAAGTTCTCTGAAGAGAGCAAGGTTCGAAGGAGAAGATAAAGACTATTTCTTACTGTAATTTACTGCTAAAATGTACAGGCAGTGCTCAGCCTTTGAATCTGATTCCGAATGAACATGGAAGAAATTTTGTGGGTTTATATACCCCGATTCAATGTTCCGTCTAATTTTTTTAGTCCGTGTGCGCAAGAAATTTTCTTTGTGCATACATTTAGATTCATGGTGAAAAATTGAGCAAACTTTTCTGAACGCTATTATCTTTAAAATGAAATATATATAAATATTAAATACTTAATAAATATTATTTCCATAAGGTGATAGCTTGATCATTACAGTACTATTAAATGGATATTAAAAAACTGTTTACAATATTATATATTCTTATAAAAGAAAACATTTTATCCATTCTAAAAATATGAATAAATAAAAAAATAGTAAAATAAAATTCAACAAAATAAAGAAATAAAACAAAAATAACATTAATTGAAAATGACTATTTTAGTTATCATTTCTCAAAACAATTTTTAGCATTTAGCAATTTAAAATAGACTATCAAGATTAATACATGATTTTATCCATTCACAAAATAGGAATAAAATAAAAAATAATAAAATTCAATAAAATAAAATATAATCAAAATAACATTAAATGAAAGTGCCTTTCATTTAAGTATGATTATGATTTCTCCCTACGATCTTTAGCATTTGCCCATTCCAAATAAACTCTATGAAGATTAATACATCCGTCATCATTCAGGTAACTTAATTCGCATGAGCATGTCCAAATGATTTTCTTTCAAGCGGTTTCTTAATTTGTTCTTTATAGAATTCATTAAACTGAATTTTTTTAAATTACTTCATTTACTGTCGTAACTCATGATATGCTTGAGCCTGTGCGCATTTTATTTTGCTGTGTGCGCGGGTTTCACAACGCGTGTGCGCGCGCACACGCACACACCTTAGAGGGAACATTGCCCCGATTCTACTAACATCATCATTACTAATGTTGAAAAGGCTGTATTATTTTTGCACAATAGTTAAAAATAAAGTAAATTTTTTGTTGTGACATTGGTTAAACAGATAAACAGGATATAGGAAGAGGAAGCCATATTTTTATCTTAAACCGCGTATTTTCAGATCTGCTGTTTTCCTGATCCGCCGAGTTAATTAGAAGCGGAAATTGAACTATGCATCTTTATACTAAGATATGCATATGAGCAAAAATTAAAGGTTTAAGATTTACAATTAAATGCTTAGGCAAGACATGACTTCATCTTTTATAACGAAGAGAGAATGTGTACAAAACATGAACACTGCAACTTTTAATCAGGATTCATTATTAAGCTAAATCTAAGAAAATTATTAAGAAATTTAAAAAAGAACAAGTCACCAATTATTTGGCAAAGTCGAAAGCACATCAGAAATTTATCCCAACGAAAAAATAATAAAAAATAATAACAATATCGCCGCGTATACATTCCTAATGGCGACATAATGTCGGGTCGGACATTGAGTACATTGTAATTTTGGTTTACTATAACTATGATTATAATTACCAATTAATTTACATTCATTTATTATCGTTAACTACAGTTTCATTAAAGTACATTAATTACATCATATTAAATCATTATAGTTAATTACAATTGACCACAATTAACTATATTTACCGTGTTTCATATTTGCATTAGGATAACTTATTTTGGGATTTAACACAAAGTACATGGGCACATATATATATACATAACACGCATAACGATATATAACGTAATCATGCTTTTGAATTAGAAGTAAATAAGAGAGGAGATTTCGTAATTAGATGCCCGCCTTCCGTGTTGGTCAGCGAAATTCGAACACGTGCGTCAGCATGACGAGTATCTTGCGAGGGAACAATTAAAAAAAATAACACAAGATAGAGGTCAAGAAAGGACATGGACGTATGAATTGAATAACAGATAACTTGCGTTATGCAAGTTTGGTCCTTATGTAAAAATTAATAATTGAATATAAAGATCATATAGGAATTATTCATTAGTTCATTTTTACATATATATGTAAATTAGAACACCGTGTAACTTTTAAAATCATAATTTCTCCAAAAAAGGACTTACATTTTTTAAATCAGCGTAAAAATCTACATTAAATATCTTATTTTCAAAAAATAGGAAACAGTCCAAATTTCGTAAAAGCTCCAAGGTTTTATTTATATTCTTTATTTATGCACCAAACTATTCTAATATACGCTGTTCATACAACATCGCATGTAACTGCTAACATTGTTAGGATTTATAGGATTTATTGTCTTCGCTCTCTTTCCATGCTAGTATAATATTTTAGATTAAATAATAGAAAGAAAACCTGTAGGTGCGAAATGCGTTAGTACACAAAGAATAGAAAAGAAATCTTACATGCTAATGAGATGTGCAGGGTTCATAATTATTATCTGTGAATATATTTATAAAATATTAGAAATATAAACAATGTTTTTGTACTAACGTATCTAGCATTTCGTGTGTACAGGTTTTCCTTTTGTTATTTATTCTAAAATATTATAATACTAGCATAGCAAGTGAGCACAGGGTTGGGGCGAGGCAATGTCCTGTCCTATTGGTAGCTAACAAAAGGGGCGGAGCTTAGCTTCTCATCCAGCAGAACTTACGAGGTGAATTTTAGTCATACCACAGAGACTGCCAGTCTCGCCAGGCCCCTATACTCTCAGGCAAAATATGACGTACCGGGTACGTCATTCGATATCACACAGGACATATTTATGATTTCTATGACGTACGGAGTACGTCATCGTAGTGAAGGGTTTAAAAAGAGATTAGATGCTTACCTTGCCTTAACCCAGTGATGGCAAACCACTGACCTGCGGGTCAAGTACTGACCCACGAGGCAATTTTTAATTACCCACGAGCTCTTATTTAAATAAAATATGACTTTAATTTTTAATATTTTCTGCCTTACAGTTTTAAAATTATTTTATTCTCCCACCGAAATAAACAGCTGATACACATTGAAACGTTTTTAAGCGTATAGTATACGTTTAAAAACATGTATGTATGTATGACAACTTACAATTCATCCAATTCCCCCATACTATTCATTTTGAAAATCTTCAGTTATCAGCTTTTCATTGGCTTGACATTGGTAATTTAGAAATAGAATTAGTTGACTTCCAAGAAAGTGCAGTATAAAATACTAAATTTATTAATCTTACTCTGAAGTTACAAGAAAAGGAATTGGAGTCGTCAATTTTGGGTGTAACCAGAGAACAACAATCAATAGAGAGAGTAGAGAATCTTATTCTTGCAGAATGGAACTCTTTACCAAATTCTTTTGCATCAATGAAAAAGCTAACATTAGCTCTGCTAACAATGTTTGGTTCATCTTATTCATGTGAACAGTTGTTTTCCTCCATGAATTTCGTCAAATCCACCACTAGGAATCGCTTTGGCACAGATATGAGTGCTGCATGTGTGAGACTAAAGACAACTAAATATAAACTCGGATCAAAACATTAGCAGCTAAAATCCAACAAGTTTCTCACTAAAAATAGTAAGTAAATAAATTATTGTGACCCAATTTCGTTTTTTTTAAAATCAAAAGTAACAAAAATGACCCGCCATCAAAAAAGTTCGCCACCACTGCCTTAAACCCCAAGTCAGAAGCATTTGTTAGCGCGTAAAGTTTTGTAGAATTTTCACTCGGATTCCCTCCTCTGTACAGGCAGTTCCCGCCTTCCGCTGTTTCGCTCAGCGCTCTTTCGCTATAGCGCTATTTTTGTATTGATACCCCAATGCGCTTAGCGCTCAGCGCTATTCGCTATAACGCTCTCGGCGTCGTACGCTAGGGAGCGTTATCGTACGTAATTGCCGCAGTGCATCGGCGCCGCGCAGCCACGCTGTGCAAATTTATCCAGTGCTTCCACTTTTAGGATAATCAGTCTTGCGTTAGGGTAGAGTTTAGAGTAGGGTCCAAATACTCACTTTTTAAGGTAATTCATCATATGCTTGGTTTTAAATAAATGCATTTGATTCTGCAAAATGTACACTAGTACTTTCTAAGTTTTACTTTTATCCACTGGCAGTATGTATATTAAGAATTTTCGCTATTCAAAGAAGATATGGAGAAAATTATTGCTTTTATATCTTTGCTAATTAGGTTTAGGTTAATTTAGGGTAATTGAGCTTTCCATCTTGGATAATATATATCGTTGGATGTAAAGTTAAGTTGGATGTAATTGAGCGTATTGAAGCAGGTGAACCCAATTTGAGGTCTGTAGAACGTTGTCTTTGGCTGGAATAACGGTAAGGACAGTGCCCAATGTAACCAATTACATTATATTTTTGTTATTTAATATCATTTTATAGCACAAAGAAGGGGGCATGTTAACGAATTAAACCTATTTACATTATTTCTTAGGGGAAAATAGTCCCATCTTAGCGCTGTTTCGCTTAACGCTCAGTTTTTCTGGAACCAATTAAGAGCGCTTTGCTTTGCTTTAAAACTTTCATTGTCTTTAAATTTCTTACATCTTTTAACCTTCCTTCTTAAACAGACAGCCTCGTAGGGACCAGCCGGTCTATTGCTGTTTGGTGTCCTTTGTATTCCTTTGCATTCTTAGTCCATTTTTGTCTTTTTAGTTTTGTTATTACTATATGTCATACTACATGTCATATGGTCTACCAATAAACTTTTTCATCTTCATATTTATTTTAATTTTTACTACTGATGTCATCAAGGTAACAATCATACTGGCCGAGGAATCACCCCAGATAGAATGACGCCTAGTAAAGATGACGAGTACAAGAAATGGGCACGGAAGTTGGTGATTTAAGTCTCGCGAGACTAGGTCATTTCAGATCGTGTTCCGCAAATATTTCCAAGCAGTGAAACTTCAGACCTTACCCGATGACAGTGCCATTATAGAATGGCTGCAGACATCTTTCAAGGAGACAATCATGGGGGGCGCGTACGAAACATTCTCAAATTTAATGTTTGGTACATTCCACAAACTCATTTCGATAAGTATCATCATTATAGGGGAATATGGGGTGGCTGATTTTAATATTAATTTTGAGTTCAGTAACTTTAATTCCATGAAGGGAGCATCCATATGCCCAAATTAATTAGTATTAAATACGTTTCGCGTAGTACGCTTTTAGATAACAGTAAGAGTTTTTAATGGATTTTGTGCACAGTTACCTAAACTAATGGACGGTACATTAACTAATAAGGATAAGCGTTTGATACAGATTCAGTAAAATGTATTTAAAAGTAAACATAAAAGTTTAAACATTACCGCAACTCTTTTGGAAATCATTTTGAATATTTAAATTATGTTGCTTCTCTTTCTATGATAAGCTTTCATCGAGCCTTTTGTTATACGTATTATTTCACTACAGTAGGACAAAAACGCCGCAGTTCATTGAAACATACATTATATTTATTAAAAAAGTCGTAAACCATTTATTGGCATACAAGAAAAGTTAGTAATCAACCAACCAATCGATAACTTTACTGAATTCGGTAGTAGTAGTATTTTTTAGAATACTTAGATTACACTGGTCTACAAATTTTGAAAAAGCTTGTGCTTCGGAGATGGATTTTGGGGTGCTGAAAACGAATATGACCATAAAAACAGTCGATTGGCTACAGTTTCCAAGAAAATTTAAGTTACACATTTTGCGTATATGTATACCATATATTAGTAACATACCTGTATGATACAGTCACTTATATTGATTCAACCCGTCGCTTCTTTGCTTATCTCTTGTATTCAACTTCTGGTGCATCTCTTGTTATTGTCCAGCAGTAGTCTGCTAACAATGATGGACTCCATTTCCCCTGGTAGCGTTTCTCCATCGCTGAAATATCCTGGTGGAAACGTTCACCGTGTTCATCGCTGACTGCTTCGCAATTGGCCGGAAAAAATTCCAGGTGCGAATGGAGGAAATGTATCTTCAAAGACATATTACAGCCCATTTTCTGATAGAACAACAGCAGGTTTTTCACCAGCTCCCTCTAATTGTCAGCTTTGGTAATTCCGAGAAAATTGGTTGCCTCTAACCGGAAAGCATTCCACGCTGTCTTCTCCTCACCACCTAGGATACGGTCGAACTCCTCATCTCTAAGAAGCTCGCGGATCTGTGGACCAACAAATACACCCTCCTTGATTTTTGCTTCACTGAGCTTTGGGAATTTACCACCGAGGTACTTAAAAGCTGCCCCCGTTTTATCCATAGCCTTAACAAAATTTTTCATGACGCCCAGTTTGATGTGTAAGGGTGGTAACAAAATCTTGCTCGATTCTACAAGTGGAGGATACTGAACATTTTTTGTTCCAAGTTCCAATGAATGTCGGAGTGGCCAATCCTTCTTGATGTAATGAGAAGTCCTAGCCCGACTATCCCATTCACACAGAAAACAGCAAAACTTAGTGTAGCCCGGCTGCAGTCCAAGCACGATAGCAACAACTTTCAAGTCACCACAAACTTGCCACTGATGTTTGTCATAGTTTATGCAGTTCAGAAGTTGCTTCATGTTGTCATATGTGTCCTTCATGTGGACTGCATGACCAACTGGAATTGATGGCAATACGTTGCCAACATGCAACAAAACAGCTTTTAGACTCAACTTCGATGAATCAATGAACAGTCTCCACTCATCAGGATTGTGAATAATGTTGAGAGCTGCCATCAGACCATCGATGTCGTTGCAAGCTACAAGGTCACCTTCCATGATGAAGAATGGGACAAAATCTTTTTGACGGTCACGAAACTTACACACTCTAACATTTTCAGCGAAGAGATTCCACTGCTGCAATCTGGAGCCCAACAGCTCTGCCTTACTCTTTGGCAGTTCTAAATCTCTGATAAGGTCGTTTAATTCATTTTGAGTTATCATGTGCGGTTTAGAAGATGTCAAGTTATAAACAAACTCAGGGTCTTGCGAAGTTGGAGGCTCACAAGTTTCGCAGGTTCCTTCATTCTCCTCGTCCTCTGACTCCAGGGAGAATGAGTGTGGGGGCTTTGGAATGGGTAGTCCTTCGTCGTGAGGTACTGGGCGTATAGCAGAGGGTATATTCGGATATTGTAAAATCCACTTTTTCTTCTTGCAAATACCTTTCTTGACTGGAGGCACCATGCAGAAGTAACAATTGCTGACATGATCTGTTGGTTCCCTCCACACCATTGGCACTGCTAAAGGCATAGATTTCCTTTTCCGATTCAACCACTGGCGAAGGTTTGTTGCACAAGTATTGCAGCATATGTGTGGGGCCCAGCTCTTGTCCTGATCTCCAATCCTACAGCCAAAATAAAGGTAATAGGCTTTCCTAATCACGGCGGTTATATCACGCTTTTGTGATGCAAAAGTCAATTCTCCACAAACATAACAAAAGTTATCTACACTGTTCACGCAATTACGAGGCATCTTTGTTCAAATTAGGCTGAAAAAAATTCAGTTTCAAAAGCAAACACTAAAAAGAGTTTGACAAGGGTGCACTGTATGATTTCCGCGAATGAACTGATGCTGTGGTGTAATATGTACACGCCTGTGACACATCGATGCCTAGACTCTACTGCGCATGCGCGTAGTTATATTTTTTATTTTAATAAATTAATGTAATTACATTGCATTTTAATAATTTTAAATTAGGTAAGATTAAGTTAGGTTAGTATTCCATTTATATTAATATCAAAAACATTATGGGAAGCAATGTTAAAATGATCCAATCTATTTTTTAATAAATAATTTACAAATACATAATTAATAGATAAATTTAAAATTACATTTTATTGTATATATACGTATATATTTACATTAATTTATTAAAATAAAAAATATAACTACGCGCAAGCGCAGTAGAGTCACTCCGTTGATGTGTCACAGGCGTCTACATATTACGCGACAGATTCAGTCCAGTTAGTAGGGTGCAGGGTTGCCTGATATCTTTATAAATAGAGCCAATTGGCAATTTTAGGCATCATTTTCGTGTTCAGTGACCGAAAATTAGTAAAGATTGACTACTTTTATTTCCGAAGCATTTTGGCTGTAGACCAGTGTTATTAGTAGAAAAGAACGCTGTATTATATACAGTTATAAAGTCATAAACAGCCTGTATTTACAAAGAAAATTTATGTAGTTTGTGATGTACAGTACAATAGTTTATAAACGAAAAACATACCTTCCATTCGTAGGTGTATCCTCAATTAAGAGTATATAACCTAATAAATTATTATTATTATTATTATTATTATTGTTCATAAACATCTATGGAAACATTTCACTCTTAAATTTAATCTTCAGACTCTCACGAAAAACACAAGTAATAATTTCATTTCTACAATCAAAAAATAAATAGGAACCCTAATTTATTTGACATCTTAAAAAATTTAAACTTATATTCTCAACACAGAAGTATGGTCTGAATTTAAAGCAAAGCTCGTTTATTTTACGTTATATATATATATATATATATATATATATATATATATATTAGTTAGGTCGTCTGAATTTGTCAAACAGATATATTAATCAGTTTTAAAGTTTTTATATTACTATACGTATAAGCATCATTGATTTAAATTAATAAATGTTACGATACACATACAAACAAGTTGCTTCCATTTTGACTTTTATTTATTATTACACAGAATTCATTTTTGGTGAGCAATGATGAGAAAACATTTAGTATTAGGTACTGCATCGAATTTGCAATTGAGAAGAACAAAAGGGAAAGTAATCATGAAATAAGACATTCACAATTGACATTTATTGAAAATTCAACGTTTCCTCCTCTTGCTTTTATGATATCTTTAACGCTTCAGGCATACCATCTACGAGTTGCTCGCGTGTGGCACTCCCAATTTTTTTCCATTCTTCTTCTTCTCCTTGTATCATTGCTCGTAGCTATGAACTGTAAACAGTATTTAGAACTGACCTTTCTAAATCGCGAGAATATATCAAGAATAATTGTGAAAATTGCAAAAACGAAAGAATTAGAAAGATCTCAAATAATCGTGCTGTTGAATCAATGATCTTCAAAAGTTGCAATAGCAAAACGGCAAAGGTGTTCACGATGCGCTGTTCAGACCATCTTACAGAGATTCAAGAATGCCAAAATTCTCTGAAGAGCCTTATCAATCTATTCCTCGAGTGGAGACTCGCTGTAGTACACTTCAAAGAAATATAAAATTAATTTATATATTCGCTGATGACTCGCTTTCGTATACGTCTAAAGAATATACACTTCTTTATATTCCTTTGATGCTTACTGCAGCGTCTCCACTTGAGGAATAGATTGAAAGAGGCTTTTCAGAGAATTTTATTCACAGTTGTCTTTATTAAGAATTATATTTAAATTATCGAACATTTCCTCTTCCTACAAATACCACGAAAGAATACGACCCGCTCCACAATCCTCTATAGTTTACCAGTATAAGTATACAAGGTTGTTATGCATCATATATCGGCAAAACGAAAAGGCATCTCAAAACCCCCATCACGGAACACTGTGACAAGTCTGTATAAACCAATCAACCAACCATTTACAACACAAACACATTCTTTAATCCGTACACACGCCAACGATAACAACCATCCGTCGTCTCATTTAAACTTCAGTATCCTGACAAATAGTAACTAGATCTGGATCTGAACATAGTGAAAAGTTTATATCTGTAAATGTAATTGGTTCTTAAATTCAAACTCGTCTTCAACTGAAGTGTCTCGTCTATTTTAACTGATTTCTCTTAGGTTTGTAACTATTGTAATTCCTTTTATTTATATTTGTCCGATTTTAGTTTATTAGTTTAATCTCATAGCTTAAAACTGAGTTTTGGCATACATCTTACTTTTGGACTTTATTTTTAATGTTTCATTTTGATTTTAACTGTTTAGACTCGTCCACTGATGATAGAAAACGGTGTTTTCCGAAACGTGTGGAGAAATCTTAAAAATGTTCGTTGTATCTCTGAGTGTTCTATTCATTCGGTAGCTGCGATTTCCGAAAAATTAATATATTTACAGTATATATACACACACACACACACACACACACATATATATATATATATATATATATATATATATATATATATATATATATATATATATGAAAAGAAGGACCAACACGACAGCAAACATTTTCGTTTATTTTTTGTACTTCAGACGTTTTGACAAATCTTTTGTCATCATCACTAAATTATAAATCTTTAAACATTAAAATAAGAATAAGAATTAAAATTACATCAATACAAAAGAAAAATAAAATCATTAAAGCTAAATTAAATTAAAATTACCTCAACTGGTAAATACACAATGATTATGTCAACCTCTATATTCGGCAGATACTGAGAGAAAACTGTATGAATGTCAGTTACATTGGAAGGTATGATATATCTATGAAAGTAGGTTGGTTGGTTAGTTGGAAGAGCTGTAATTTGTAAGATGAACTATTGTTGTTAATTGAGGGTTTGTTTTTATAGATGTACAAAGATTCTAAAATTGGAAAGTACCAACCGTACATACCAACCGTCCCCTCAGTAGCCCACCACAATCCGCAATTAGAAACCATAGTAATGATAACAACCATCCCCTTCACAAAACTCAATTCGAAATTCTACAAGAACCAATAACGTTACAGAACTCCGAATTTTAGTCTTTGTACATCTATAGAAACAAACCCTCTATTAACAGCAATATCTCATCTTACAAATTACAGCTCTTCTAACTAACCAACCAGACTTTTAGTAGCCGATCCAGACCTTTAATAGAGGGACTTATTAACACCATATCATCGGCATAAACTAAGTTATTTATCCTTGTTTTCTGTACAACATCCCACTGTTGCCTCATTAAGTGAAGCAATTAATCAGTCAATATACACATTAAACAGCATAGGGGAGAGCATGGGAACCTTCCTGTCTTCTAGTTTTCTAAATAAAATATTGTGGTTCACTCTATCATATGCCTAACTTATATCGAAGAAACAGCTATAAATAGTTGAATTACTGTCAATGTGTTTAGATATTGTTTCTTTAAGTACATAGATACACAGGTCACTTGAGTGGGACCTTTTAAAACCAAACTGATTAGATGTCCACAGGTAATCATTTAATCGGAATAAAAAAGAGTTTTTCTAGTAGTTTCGAGAAGCAGGAAGGGACAGCAATAGGCCTGTAATTATTGCTGGATAGAATGTTTCCATACTTATTTTTGACCAGGGGCAAGATATATACCCTCATGAACTCTGCAGGGATATAGCTATGAACAAGCATGGCTGATAAGAGCAATGATATATGCAGACATACTAGGTCATTGGCATATTTTAACACTAGAAGTACTAAGCGGTCATTTTTAACCGCTATTACTTTTTAAGTGTGTGATACATTAACTACAGAAAAGGTAGCGGTCTGACCTTTTATGACTTTTCATAAATTTCTGCCATTATTATAATACCATATTTGATTTTTCTTTTTTTTTTATTTCCAAGAGATTTTGTAGGTTACTACCTATAAGGACCACACGTTCAAAAATGACCTTCATTCAGTTTCTTTCCCCTATTCCTTTGGAACATTCTAGAAGATAATTGAGATGTGGCATCTTAGTTTTGAACATTCTAGAAAATACTTGAGATATGACAACACTGTATTAGTTTGCTTGTCAGCCTGAAGCCACTCAAATTTTATGTCAGTGTGCCTTTTCCCAGCATCATAAAAGGAGGTGAGTGCTTGATTTATGGATCTGTCGTGATATTTGTTTCAGTCTGCCGATAGTGTTACTATAATATATATATATATATATATATATATATATATATATATATATATATATTGTTCATTTTACAGATAAAATGGCACAGTGTTATAGAAATAAAGGAATTGAGATTGAAGAAGCTCTGCGTCTTCTTGAGGAAGAACTTGCCTCAGATGATTCAAAGGATGAAAAAGACGATGCCGTCGATCAACTGCAGGAGGCAATACGTTCTATCGAAGAAATGAATGATTCTGATGAGACGGAGGAAGATGAGCCTTTAGTTCTTCAAAATGAGGCTCCATTGAGTAGCACGAACAACACTTTACCTTCTCGTGCGGGTCTTATGGACAAAAATTACAGGTGAAAGAGAGAGAGGCAGAACTTCTACTGAAAATGTATTCAATCAGAAAAGTGGTTCTACACCATATGCATACCAAGGTATTGAAGAAAATAGACCTCTTAGTGCATTTCGACTGCTTATTGATGAACCTATGTTACGATCAATTCGAAACTACACTGAAATTCATGGGAAACTAAACGACCTAAGTTTCAGCATTCTTCTTGAAGATTTGGAAAAGTTTTTAGGCCTCCAAATTGCTCGTGGTGTTTTAGTTGCAAAGAACACACCCGTGAAACAATTATGGAATCAAGACTGGGGTCCACCTATATTTCATAAAACAATGAATAGGAATAAGTTTGAATTGATCATGAAGCACATGAGATTTGACAATATTGCCAGCTGCAGAGAAAGAAAACAGGCAGATAAATTTTGTCTAATTTCTGAAATTTGGAACTCTTTCATAATGAACTCCCAAAAGTGCTATGTACCAAACTTTGATCTTACTATTGATGAACAACTCTTTCCACGCAAATCTCGATGTCCGTTCATTCAGTAGATGGCATCAAAGCCAGATAAATTTGGAGTAAAATTTTGGCTTCTGGTGGACGCAAAGTCGAAATACCTTTGCAATGGAAAACCATATTTGGGTAAAGATCCTACTCGTAATGCTGCTGCACATGATCTTCCAGCTGATGTTTGTTTATCACTCAGGAAGCCATACTTGAAGAAAGGTTATCATGTAACCACGGATAACTTTTTTACCAGTTTATAATTGGCTGAGAAATTCAAACTGAAAAAACAACTCTTCTTAGTACTATCAGAAGACAGAGACGGGAAGTTCCTGATGGAAAAGCTATATTGAAAGGAAAGCCACTTTATTCATCTGCGATATATAAATCACCATCGGACTGCACTCTGACCATTTATAAAGGTAAGAGATCCGAAAATGTTTATCTTCTTAGTTCAATGCACAAATCCGTTGAAATAGATGAATCTCACCCCAAAAAGCTACCAGAGACTGCAGTACTATAATTCAAGCAAAGTAGGTGTAGATATTCTTGACCAAATGGCCCGGTACCACACCAGCAAAACTGGATCTAGGCGATGGCCAATGGCGATTTGGTTCAATATTCTTGACTTGGCTTGCATAAATGCATGGATTGTATACCGTGAAGTTACTGGATCCAGAGTCTCACGCCGACAGTTTCTGCTTCATCTAATAACTGAAATGTGCAAGACAAAGGCAGCCGTTGGTTATGATGAAATAGAGCTTGGCGAACCAGAGCAAGTTGCTCAGAGCCCAGCGCCTAAACGTCGTCAATGTCAAGTGGAATCCTGCAAAAACAAATCCACGTACAAATGCAGAGCATGCGGCAAGGTATGCTGTGGCACTCATTCAGGACATAAAGAAAAAGTCACTGTTGTAAGGTGCACGAATTGTATGTAAAATGTTTCAAATAAATGTTCTGTTCAAGTGTACCAGTTGTATGTAGAATGTTCTAAATAAATATTATGTTCGTAAAATATTTGAAATAAATGTTCTGTTTATAAAATGTTCTAAATAAATGTTCTGTAAAATACTTCAAATAAATGTTCTCTTTGATAAATTGTTTCAAATAAATGTTCTGTTTGTAAAATGTTTCAAATAAGCTATGTTCTAAATAAATGTTTTGTTTGTAAAGTGTTTCAAATAAATGTTCTTTTTGTAAAATGTTTCAAATAAAGCTGATTTTAATAAAAATAAAAAATAAATTAAAATGAATATAAATAATAAAAGTAAATAAATAAAAATAAATAAAAAATAATAAGTAAAAAAAATCCTGCTTAGCGGTCAAAATTGACCGCAAGGGGTCTTTCTAGGTAAACAGAATTCATGGTAGTTCTAGTGTTAAGTGCTCATTCGATAGGTCATCTACCCCTGACGCAGAACCAGTCTTTAACTCTTTAATTAACCTCTTTACTTCAGGAACTGATATCAAAGTATTTTCCCTTGTCCCTCCCACAGTCGTTTCGCTGCAATCTATCTTAAGATTATCCCTACTCACACTGTTAAGAATGTTAGAGTAGTGGTTTTTCCACAGTTTTGCAATTTCATCCTCCCCCGACACCCCCTCGATTGTCAGAGAGGGGACACTTTTGACACCCGTTTGATTCTTAACAAATTTCCAAAATTTGTTGTTATCGTTATTTATGCGTTATTTATGCGATCAAGTCCCCTCCATTAAGTTTACTATAGAAATGGAACAAGACAACTCAATCCCGTTTTTCGATGTACGTGTACATATGGAAAGCCCATGTTTTAAGTTTAGTATCTATCGGAAAAAAACAATTTGCCCTACGTACAGTTTTACTCTGGACATGACACCCCATTAGGAAGGCCATATTTTCTTTAATGTTTCTCCGCGCTCTTAGGATCGCCAGTCCGGAATATATCGATGCCGAATTGGAAAAATCAACGGTATTGGAAGTGATCTGTGCTACCCACCTGCGTTTATGGAATCTTGTCTTAACAAGGCAAAACGAACCTTCTATCGTGTAAATAATAACACTCGCACTTTGTCAAAGAATATTTTAGTACTTCCATTTTTCCCGGGCTTTGTAGGCATTGCTAATGTACTTAAACTTTTGGATATTAATGTAGTATTTTCATATAACAATACTATGAAAAAATCATAGTAAAAAATAGCCCTACCAATAATTCAGGCATTATCAATAAAATTGGTTGTAAACAATGTGATTCCTTTTACATTGGTCAGACGGGAAAGGATTTGCACACGCGTGTAAAACAGCATCAATATTCCGTTAGAACGTGACAGTCGTCCAGTGCCCTTTTTGTCCATTTGTCAGAGTTATCCCATTGTATTGCTTGGAATAATGCTTCAGTTTTGTTTCACTCCAGCAACATTGTTAATAGAAATATTTTTGAGTCTGTTATTATCCAACTTACAAATAACTTTAACATGAGCAAAGGTCTTTTTCAACTTGATCCCGTTGTTTTGAATTCGTTCAGAATGGATTTAGACAAGAAGGGCAGAGTGCTAAAACTTTGGTAATTTTCCTTTATAAATTTGTATGCTCCTCTTACAATTTTTATTTTTCAATTTATTTTTATTTATTTTTTTGTGACCTATATATCATTCAGGCATTATCTATAAAATTGGTTGTAAACAATCCATTTGATCTTGTGTTGAATTCGGGCAAAGTGTTAAAATTGGTAGTTTTCCTTACAAATTTGTGTGCTCCTCCCACAATTTTTATTTCTATATTTATTATAATATATATATTTTTTTTTTGTAACCTCTATATAGTCTTGAACTCTTTATTTACTTCAGTGTTCCTGAGGATGTCATTAGACGAAAGCGCTTGAGCACCACTCTCTGTTTCCTTTCCTTCGTGGTTTTATTCATTATAAATATTTTTCATGTGTTACTTTCGTGAAATAATTTTCATATATATATATATATATATATATATATATATATATATACAGGGTGTCTCAGAAGTCGCGCAGCGCACCATAGGCTTTATTCATATTTACGAGGTTTACGAGTCGGAATGGTTTATAAGTGATGTTTAATTACAATATATGTTCGATCATGTTCGAATAATAAAAATAATAGTATTTACAGTTAATCAAAAAGCTATCTTAAAATAATGAAATTGAATGAAGCTACATTAGCCAATGGTGCGCGACTTCTGAGACACCACATTGGCTAATGTAGCTTCATTCAATTTAATTATTTTAAGATAGCTTTTTGATTAACTGTACATACTATTAATTTTATTATTCGAACATTATCGAACATATATCGAAATTAAACATCGCTTATAAACCATTTCGACTCGTAAACCTCGTAAATCTGAATAAAGTCTATGGTGCGCGACTTCTGAGACACCCTGTATGTGTGTGTGTGTATATATATATATATATATATATATATATATATATATATATATATATATAGTCCTCATAACCTCGTAGCAGTTCCGTGCGTTGGTCTCTCTTCACACGAAGGTTAAGCTGGTGGTCCCACCTCTAGCCTGGCCTGTTGGCCCTTGTCGGGCCTTTAGTTTAGGAACACTACACATTCTACCTTTCATATTTTCCACTGTTGTTTGGGTGGTTACCGAGTTCAGCTTGAAGTTAGGTACCAGTTTTTTAATTATATATATATATATATATATAATAATAATTGTTTGGACAAATGTAGTTTTTCTTGATGACTAGGACTAAAAAGGTAGGCCATTGTTCAGTCGAAAAACTATCAGTAAATGAAAAGTGTGAAACCTTAGATTATTAATTCTGATAAACTGTTTAGGCGTCACACAGTGAATGAAAAAGGAATGAAGCTAAAAAGGAACAATGCGTGTGTGGGAGAGAGAGAGAGAGAGAGAGAGAGAGAGAGAGAGAGAGAGAGAGAGAGAGAGAGAGAGTGATTGATAATAACCAAAAGCCACTTGAGGCTCTAACATAAAAAGCCAAAGGAAAGTCTAGATAAATTAATAGAAAGGAATTACTGAAATGAAATAGCGCATCTTGTACCACACTTAATTTGTAACACGCAACACGCGAAAAGGGTGACTTATAAGGAATCTTAGAATAATAATAAAAATATACTCGTATCCAGTATATTGTTTGTTTTCATATAACTACAAAATATGAGAGAAATATTTGGACATATTTTACTTTTAAACAAAGTAGCATTCATATTCTACTGCGAATTGTAAAAATGTATTTAACTGGAACACCATTGTGTCACATTCGCCAATACATAATAACCACATGTTTTTATTTTGACACTGTTATAAAGTACCGCTACCGCTACTTTATTATTATTACTACTACTAATAATAATAATAATAAGAAGAAAAAATTGAGGAAGAAGAAAAGCTAGCACAGAGAAAATAGAGGTAATTTTTAATATAAAGGAGATATTAAAGTACTTATATACATTATACACAATTTACAGTATACAGGGTGTTTGAAAACTTTCTGTACAAATTGTAATGGGGGATAGGCAACACCAAGACAAACCCTTTTCGTCTATAAGTGTATGTCCGCTGACGTCACCATTCGGCGCGAGAGGGCGCCGCTGCAATTGGCTAAAAGGTGAAGTGGGCTAGACTCGCGCTTGCCGCGGGCATTCTTAAATCGGACGTAGTACGCGTAACATGGAGCGCTTCACGACTGCTGAGATGGCTGACATGCATATGGTGTATGGGGCTGCCAATGGAAACGGAAGAGCTGCTGTGAGGTTGTACCGACAGCGCTTCCCAAACAGACGTGTGCCAAACCACCAAACGTTTGCGCATTTGCATCGGCGACTGCGAGAAACTGGAACATTCCATGCAAACATGCATGACACTGGTCGGGAGAGAAACGTGCGCACTCCTAACATGGAAGAAGAAATCCTACGGCGATTTGAGGACAATCCAAGCGCAAGCACGCGAGGTGTTGCACGTATCCTCGGTGTGAACCACGACCTGGTCTGGAGTGTGTTGCACGAGCAGCAGTTACGTCCGTTTCATCGTCAGAGAGTCGAGGCATTACAACCTCGGGATTACCCTCTTCGTGTGGAATTCGCACGCTGGTTTCTGCAGCAGACAGCGGTGCAGCCTAATTTTCCGGCTTATGTGCTGTTCTCAGATGAGGCCTGTTTCACACGTGAGGGTGTGTTTAACATGCACAATTCTCACGTGTGGGCGCACGCAAATCCACATGCTACACGGGTGCATGCTCATCAAGAACGGTTCGCCGTCAATGTTTGGGCGGGTATCGTCCATGGCAAGTTGATTGGGCCGTACCTGCTGCCTGCCCGACTCGACGGGCGGGTTTATCGGATATTTCTTGAAGAAACGTTGCCGGAACTGCTGGAAGATGTTCCCGTGGCTATTTGTAGACGAATGTGGTTTCAACACGACGGGGCCCCAGCACACTCCAGCAACGATGTGCGGGATTATCTGAACGCCACTTTTGGGGACCGATGGATAGGCCGGGGTGGGCCCGTAGCCTGGCCATCGAGATCGCCCGATTTAACATGCCTCGATTTCTTCCTGTGGGGACACATGAAGAACCTCGTGTACGAAACTCCCATTTACTCAGAAGAAGACCCGCGGCAAGCGCGAGTCTAGCCCACTTCACCTTTTAGCCAATTGCAGCGGCGCCCTCTCGCGCCGAATGGTGACGTCAGCGGACATACACTTATAGACGAAAAGGGTTTGTCTTCATGTTGCCTATCCCCCATTACAATTTGTACAGAAAGTTTTCAAACACCCTGGTATATGTAGAGTCGTGAAATCATGATAAATTCAGATTCACTATTGAAATAATATCTCAGGAAGATACATCAGTTATTACTGATTTACTTGGCCTTAAATAAGGTAAACGTGTATAATTTAAAGAAAACAGTAATTTACATATAAAACTGATTTTCTTCAAAGGTTTTAAGGGAAATAAATGCATATGATATGGGAGAAAGGCGAAGAGGGAAAGAAGCTAGTGTCCATCTAAAATTTTATATTTTAATTGAGAACGAAAATTTCTAAGGGAATCGTTTGCCTTTAAATTTGCTTCCAGATTGTTCCAAATATCAACTCTTTCGTGAGAGGAATCTCGATGTCTGATATCACTTTGTAGAAAATCTTTCCTTCAGACACAACCGCTTTATTAAAGTACAACTTTCTATCCGAATTTTCTACTGCTTCTTTTGTTAATTGTTTTTGTTCATTTGAAATTTAAATAAACATTAGTGAAACTTATTTTAGATTTGGTCATTCTTAAATTTACCTCATGAAATCTAACTGAATTCTCCGATATTTTATTTTTATACTAGAATTTCTTTATTTAACTCTAACTTAACTTATACTTAATATTTATTAAAATTTGTGGTATTTAATACTGAGAGAAATAGCTTACATTAGAATAAGACCCATTCAGAGCATTTACTTTTGTGTTTAATAATCATGCATTCATCGTGAATATGCAAATTTTCTGCGCGCATGCTCTTAATGAGGAAAATTTGACAAACATTTTGAGTATCTGTTGAAAAAATCCATCATAGCAAAAATGGAGGAAACTTTAGACGCAAATTTGTGTCACCATAAAATAGATTGGACTGTAATGTTATGTCACGTTCAGAATGTGTAAAAAAATGAGGAAAATTTGACAAACATTTTGAGTATCTGTTGAAAATATCCATCATAGCAAAAATGGAGGAAACTTTAGACGCAAATTTGTGTCACCATAAAATAGATTGGACTGTAATGTTATGTCACGTTCAGAATGTGTAAAAAAAAAATTTAGTCAGTTGCTAGGAAATGCTTCATCGGAAAATGAAATTAAATACTAATTACATCAAAATGACGTAATTTCAGCTGTCTGTGAAGTGCGAGGTTAAGTTTCTGGAAGTAATACATATTATGTCTTAATAATCGGTTAGGAGGGCAGTAGTATGGCGCAAAAGGTTACAGTGCAGGAACGTTGCAATGTTGCAAGAGATAATGATCAATGTTGCAGAGGGGGTGGGGCATGTTGCAAAGGGGAGGGGGTATGCAATGAAGGGGGTGGGGGTATGTATTGAAGTGGGGAGGAGGTATGCCCTGAACGGGGGAGAGGGGAGGGATCTTCGGGGGGAGAAGAGAAGATGACCTCACCCAAAGGGGTTGCTTTAACCTAAGAGAGAAAGAGAAAGGAGAGAAATGGGAGGGCTTTGGGGGAAAAGGTGGGACGTCCTAACCCCCCCAAAGGGAAACTAAGCTAAGTCTTAACCTAAGAAGGAAGGAGAGAGGAGATCTTTATTCAGCAGCTGTCATCATCAAACTGCCAGCTCTGAAGCGAGGAGGGTCTTATATAGAGGAGGGTTGAGTTGTCAGATACCATTTTTTATTTTAATTGTACAGGTATACATTATTAGGGTGAGTTGGTAAACACCACCATTTATTTTAATTCGTTACCAATGCAAACGTACTTTTTCTTTTAAGAGAAATAATCACCAATATTGACAATAAAAAAATTCAATATGTTTATTAATTATTGTAAATAAATAGAATTTGCCTTCTACTGCACAAAAATTAATATAATACGGAACATACAATCGTCAAAATAATAGTTCAGACGAAATACACACACACAAACACACAATTGAACAACTTTCTCCTTACCTTATATATATATATAAAAGGACTTTCTCTTTTAAGAGAATTAAACGAAAACCGATATTAACAATGAAAAATTCAATCTGTTTATTAATTATCGTAAATAAATAGAATTTGTCTTCTACTGCACAAAAATAATATAATACGAAACGTACAATCGTCAAAATAATAGTTCAGGCGAAATACACACACACACACACACACACACACACACACACACACACACACACACAAATTGTATTTGACCTACTTTCTCAAACTGTGCCTATTTTCTTTTGGCTATCCTTTCTACTGCACAAAATCAGAAAAATAAAAAATAAATCGTTCCATTAACATATTCTCAAATCTATATACAAACACACACACACACACACACAATTATATTACATAATTATTCTATTACAAATACGTTTATTTTAACATTGTGTTCAGAAGACAGCGAGAGGAGGAAGGTAATGAAAAACTCCAGCGAAAGGTACAGCCCGTGGCCTTTTTAAAACCACAAACTGTCGAGAAGGAATTTGGGTTGAACTTTCTCTCTCTCAAAGACTCGCATCCACCTCTTCTCGCTCTGTAAGCGAATGTCTTCCTTTTATATAAACAAAAATGTTTTATATTTTAAAAACTCCGTTATTTTTATTTACACGTTATTTGTATGGTATCAGCTTCATAGTTAACATCTCTGTTATTGAAATGAATGAATAAAAAAATGGAAGGCTATATTATTATTATTATACATTTTTCAAAAAATGTGGACCAGGTCAAGTAAAGTAACTCGTATCTCTCACGATTCTTAGTTAATGTTTTCAATAATGTAATTACTTGTTTTCTGTATAAACGTCTGCAGAAAGAGATATCATGGGATCGACTCCCGATTACGCAGGCTAATATTACAGGAGGTTATTCCTGTGTGATCCAAAAATACATCTACTAAACTGTATATTTAATTTAGCAATAACAATTACTCTCTTACAATAATGTAATTACTTGGTTTCTGTATAAACGTTTGCAGAAAGAGATGAGACCGTGGGTTCGAACCGAAAATTGAAACTCAATTTAGTATGGGCGCAAAATAACTTGCAACCGAAAATAGACTCAATTTAGTATGGACGCAAAATAATAAAATATTGTTGTGAACAATATTGCATAAATGGGTGGGTGGGGAAAACCAAGTATTGTCGCAAATATTGACGTGGTAGAGACAGCAAGGGGTAATACGAGCACTAAATCTACGGAGAGAATAGAGTAATCTTGGGAAAGCTGAGTTTAGTATGGGCGCAAAACATGGTAATGCAAAAAAATCTTCTAGATTTGATGTATATATCATAGGATATTACTGTGGTGTTAATGTCAGAGTAATAAAGAGTAGCGGCGCTAATTTTGTTTCCTGCGATACTGAGCTGAACCACTCTAATGAATATAATCCTATAATGAACGGCATCCGAAAAATTGAGGATCAATTTAGTATGGTTGCAAATAACATGCATCCGAAAAAATTGAGGCTCAATTAGTACGGGCGCAAAAAATAGTAACGCACATTCTGGAAATCTTTTATAGAGATGGTTGTTGCGAGGGATATTGCATAAAGGGGTAGGTTGGGGAAATCCAAGCATGGATGCAAATATTGACGTGGTAGAGACAGCATGGGGAGAAAAGTATGGATGCAGATATTGACGTGGTAGAGACAGCAAGGGGTAACATGAGCACTAAATCTACGGAGAGAATATAGCAATCTTGGGAAAAATCCGAGATGGTGAGGTGAAATTTTCAAATTGATCCGCGCCTTCTTTCGCAAATACAATCATGCTTAAAAACACACAAAGATGCTTTCGCTAGCTACAACACCAAATACAAATTTATAAACATTTCCTTTTCATTCGAGGGTTTATTCTAGCAGGACAACCAGGGTGCCCATTTTTCTACCATCCAATTTTCTACCTTTTTTGTTGTAACCGTTAAAGTAATTTTTCTCCAAAAAATATATTGTATAAAATAAAAAAAATTTCCAAGGCTTTTTGTGTGTTCAGAAATACATCTCGTCAGGGAATGATTGCTAGCTCTTTCACATCATAATTTCATCGAGATAATTCAAGCTCATATACAGGACCTACATTGTCTATAAGATCTGTGGCGCGTGGAACATGCGGTCTTCAGAAGATGTGAACATCTGCTCTGTGGATCAGTTCAAGAAAATGGATAAGCCGAACCTTGCGATGTAGGAATTTTTTCCATGGAACCGTAACCACTGATACATCCTCGGTACGGATTGCAATACTTATTGAGGTACTTCTTGTCTTTGTATCTCCCTCGTGTACACCTTCCACATAGTGTCCGACAACTAATACAGAAACTCTTTCCAAAATTGTTGTGAAAGATGCAAAAGTGTAATAAAAAATAAAAAACAGCTTCAGAATTCATTCACACCATGCGTACACTTATCTCGTGTACACTGTGTACACCTTCCACATTGTGTCCGGCAGTTGCAACAAGGGGTCATGAAACTTGGAGTTCAGTCTACAATTACATCGTTGATGCTCTGCATTATGCAGTATATGCGGTTTAATAATATTTCTCCAATCAAGGTATAGGGAAATCTGTACTCTATATAAATTCCCTTCATAATGTTCAGTACTATTTTTGTGCCCACTTTACATCCGGTTGGCAAGTTATCGAACACAATCAAAAGCACGCACAAAGAGATCACCGTTAGCCACATTATTAAACACAAGTTTTAAACACGCCTTTCCATTCGAGGGTTTATTTCTACCGACCCGAGCATCTCAATTGTGAACTCTTCTTCACAAGGCGTAGCTATAGTCGAAATAAGTTAATTCGCTACAACAGCTGATCATTATATAAAGAATTAGTTCTTCAAGGCTATCGGTGTAGGTGAGCTCAGCCCTGTACCGATCAAGTGTTTTGTACCAAAGCTCATGATATTTCGAAGAGTCTAAACTTATTAAATAATCCTCCACCTCTAGACCATTCTCACCTTGTTCAGCCCTACACTCGGGAAACCCATCGAACAGAGCAGTGTATGCGTATTCAAGAACCGTATCAAAATAAAGCATAACCCTAACACGCGCGTCTAATATAGGCTTCAGCTTGCGGAATCTGCGATTTCAAACATTCTGTCGAGGATGAAATGGTTCCGCGTAGGGACAAGAAAGTCATCAGCTCCCCATTTTCCCACCTCTCGTATATCAATGCACGGGTGTTCATTATTTATACTCAATGTGCAAACAATGGTATATGTGGAGGCATCACTAATCTGCTCTCTTATTGTACCTACCCCACCACGTATTTTATAACGGTCCTCTGCCCACTTCTCAAATATCACGAAGACTCTATTCATTTCCTCATTACTTAAATAAATATCATTCAGTGCGCAACGACTTCGTCACGGAGACGTCGTACGAGGCGTTGAGAATGCTTCTCAAAGGGATTTCCATCGTATTCGCACGTCCACTCGACTCAAGCTCTGAGATAACTATGAGGCACCGTGCAACGCGACGGTTCGACGGGAGCGAGTCACACCATAATCTAATGAAACGTGTACGGCGCTGATCCAACATGAATCGTTGTATCCCATTATATTGGACAGGTGTTTTTTTCCGATAAAAGAATTAATTTCGGTTTTAATGTTTTATCACTCTCCCGAATACGCACCAGACATTTTCCCTCAGGGTAATTTTCACGAATAAAACACATTTTATGACGGTTTTAATGTTTTACCACTCACCATTTTCACAAACTAAACATCTTCACACTCCGACGGACTATTTGAGGGAGACAAGATTTACATTCTCAGTCGCAGCGTACGGTATGATGCAATATATTATAATTTAGCTTGTAGCACCACTCATCAATAAGACTCACTAACCATAACCGCTGCTTCTCTTCTGCACGTGTTGTTTCTTCTATTTCACGGTATATGTAAGCTTTTATAAAGTTTAGTCCTACAACATAATTCAATACATCACTTGTACCACGTGACAGATGCATGAGAAATCAAATGCAGTACATTCCACAATGTAGCCTAAAACGCATCAAAGGATGGTAGAATAGGAGTCTTTCACTGTTCACCGCATCTTCTTACTTTACCGAATACCACTTCATAAAATTCGAGTACGCAATATTAAAGGTAACCATCAATATTTTTCTTCTACGCGAGAGAATACACATCTGAAATCCGCGGCTTGCACAGCTCAACTGAGCACGCAGGGATGCTCAGTTAGTAGCACGAGTCACGTGACCGATCATAAAGGGGACGGAGCTTAGGCCAGATAATTCAAATGAATGAATTTAATAATATCTTACAAACTGTTAATTTCTAGGAGAAAGAATAAGCGCGAGATAGCTCATTATAAAAGTTATGCCAGGAATTCCGGGGATACTGGGGCACAATAGTACCCCTGGTAGAGTTTAAGGGTTAAACTTGCAAAAAAAACTCGTATTAATTTTGATACTACGATTTCAAGGTTTTACGTACTTCTCTCTTCATTGTTAAACATAGGCGTAAGTTTTCTTCAAAACTGATATTAAGTCAGTTTAAAACTTGAGCTTACATAATGGTTGGTTAACTTTAAACATGCTTTTTGTTATGTATTAAAATCAATTACTTATTTGAGGTTTGACAGTTCTTCCTCTTTCGAAATCTGTTATCTGAAAGATCTACACTCTGTGGCTCTTATAGTTTTCAGTCCAACTTATTAATGTTATCTTAAAAGGACAGGACGTAGAAATGAAGTCTTACTGTGATAACTTTATTCTCAAATGAAAGGAGTTAAGTTTCTTTAGAGGGATATTGAGATGGTGAAGGAGAGAGTAGGTCTACTCTTTACAAACCCTACTTTTATAGTTAGACATTTGAACGAAACGATTTTGTAACAACACTGAAGTCGATGTGTAACATTAGCGCAACTTCTCCAGATTGATATATATATATATATATATATATATATATATATATATATGTTAACCCCTCCGTCTATGGCCCTGGGGTGGTTCGGAGTCGACGGGGGTTCTGGTTAGGAGGCAGCAACGGATATTTCTTCTATAACACTCTAATTCTTTTCCGCCGGTCAAATGGTGGGTCGCCATTCTGTTAAACTCTTGGCTACAGACTCGCCAGACTGTTATGCCAATATCTTCTATGTGCTTGGGTCGTCAGTTGTTAATCCTGCTCTTTTTATAATACTCTGATACTTTCTCTGATACTAAAATTATCGACTTTTCTTTTATAAGTTATCGACTTAACTGACTAAGTTCTTCTGAAGATAGCCCAACTCGAGGGGGAAAATAAAAAGTTTCTCTTACTGTAATTTACTTCTTAAAAATTTACAGGTAGTGGTCTGAATTTTACAGGGGTAGAGGTTCGACCTCTTTCGACCATGGCTCAGGCCGGAATCTAAAAAGTTAAGGAGGCAAGGGGCCTCTGCCCCCTCCTCGCAGCGAGGCTGCTAACAAGGGAGACTCGTAGCAGTGACCAAAGCAGAGTCTCGTAATGAAGTGCAATTCATTTTACAAATACATGTATAATATAAACCTAAATGTTGGGGGACGGCAGTTGAAGGTTAAGTTCCCCCCTTTTAAACACATGATCAGATGTTTGAAAGATTCCAAATAAAAATTTTAAAAAATAAAAAAAACTAATCGTATATATTTGCCGAATCTTCATTTCTGAAGGCGATATCATTTCATAGTAGTACATAAGTACAATTTAAGTACACGACTGAGTATGTATTAATTTTAGTTCATTACAATTACGATTACAATTACCAATTAATTCATATTCACTTATTATTGTTTAATTACACTTCTATTAAAGTACATTCTTACATTATATATTAAATCATTACATTTAATTACAGTTTCATTGAAGTACATTACGTTGTTTACCATTCTTACAGTGTTTTTATATATTTATATATGGTTATAATATATGGTTATAATATATGGTTATAATATATGGTTATTATATATGGTTATTATATATGGTTATTAGTACAACACAAGTACATGAGACATGACACACATGATATAACATAACGCAGGATAATGTTATAAATTCGAATCAGAGCGAAAGGAGATTTTTTATCTTTGAAGCGTTCACTTATGCCATAGTTCGCGGAATTTGATCACCTACCTCAACATTTTCGAGTTCATTGAGAGGTGATATAATTAAAAATAAAAATGAAAAAAATAATACGAGAACGTATTTGTGCGTTTTCGAACGAATGCATGAAGTTTTGCGTTTCATAGATTGACACGAGTAAAAATGAATATTTAATAAAATTTATATAGGATAATGATCAAGGGAAATTAATGACGGGAAAATGTGACGTCATAGTTTATTGAATTTGTACGTATAGTACAAATCATTATTAGGAAGATTTACAAGAACGAATTAGAGACAAAGAGTGGGTATTAATGACTAAGAAGTACAACTACGGGTTCCAATCCGTTATATGCAAATGTGTATGCATAATCTAGGGTCGAGGGTGAGATGCAAGACAATCATAATTAATTATAATAACTCATAACAAATGGAAAATGGATACGACTAAACCATAGATATGGTAGATCGTAGGGTTGTGACACGAACAAAAATAGGAAGCTACAAGTAAAATTATTATCCAAACTCGCGTTAAGCGATTTTGGTTCTTATTAAAAATGAATATTGATTATTCATGTTCATTTTTACATTTATATATAATATAATATATATATATATATATATATTATATATATATATACTAATAAAAGAAATCAGTTTTAGTATTTTGGTAAATATATTTATATTTAGATGTTATATTGACGTATTTGTCAATTTTATTGGAAACATTCAAACAAACTAAGGATCTGATTGACTTTAAAGAGCTTGGTAATGACGTCACAACGACATTGTATAAAGGCAGGCGAAACTTTCACTTTAATTCATTACAAGATTGGAAATAGAGGATGGAGCCGTGTTATTTATCTATCTGTGCCTTGACCATTTCCTAAGTGGTGAACATAATATTTGACGTTCCAAACAGGTTTGAAGCACACAAGTTGATTAATATATCGCTCGTAAAATTGCAGCCAACCGTTCCGGAAGAGCTGGTGCATCTTTGCATAATTCCTTATTAGTTGCCTCTGTGTTACATAAAGCCCGTTTTGTTTAATAGAAGAAGCACATAATTACCACCACACCATATTTTTCCCGCCACTTTACTTGTTCTCTTGTTAACAGCAACAGAGATAGGTTTTTACAGAAAATGCCGTTGTCAACCATCTCCTGGTTCATATTTGTGCACAGAATCGTGCAAATTCTGTTCTTCGAGTAACCAAAATTTCCTTCATGCAATAAAATTGTGAAAAATCTATACAATTCTAAGTCTTCTCGCTATTTCTGGCATCTAGTTAAGAACCTCACCATCCACTTTACATGTTCTCCCTCTCCTCACCTTTTCCAATCTGGCTCAGTTACCAGTTCTTCTTTCCACAAAGCAGAACTATTCGCTCGAATTTTCTCTTCCAACTCAAACCTGAACGAATCCAGTGCTATTCCGCCGACATAATTATGTCTGAAACAACCACAATCGCCTCATTGTGCTTTACTGTGTTCAAGAACAAATTCATGTCTAAAGACACCTTAGCCGTGGAAACTCTTTCGTCTTTGTCTTTCATCTCTTACTATTCATTCCTGCACGAAGCCCGCTTTCATTCAGCATGTCCTAAAGAAGGGTGATCACTCTCAACCCTCCAACTATCTTCCATTTGCTTTGTTTTCTTGCCTTTGTAATGTTTTTTATTTCATCCTTAATAAGAAAAATCTTAATCACCCCTCTTCTTACATATCGTCAGTATGAGTCCTACATGGGAACTCTACTGGCGATCTTTCTGCATATCTTTCTAACTCTTGGTCATCCCCTTTATGAGATTTCGGTGAAACCTTTGTTATTGCGATATACATATCAAAAGCTTTTGATAGAGTCTGGTACAAATCTTCAATTTCGAGACTGTAGTCCTTTGGTTTCAACCCTTCTATCTGTGCCTTCCTATCTATTTTCCTTTCTGGGCGCTCTATCGATGCGGATGTAGCTGGCCACGGTTTTTCTCCTAAAGCTAATAACACTAATGTTCCTCAGATTCTGTACTGTCACCCACTCTTTAACTTTTATTCATCAATGATCTATTAAATCGCACTCTCCGACCAATCCACAAACTTTATCAAATTACACACTTTTCAATGGAATAAATGAAAATTTAAACATCCCGAGCCATTACTATATAAAATATATAATTAGTTTATATAACACTAGGCAACAAAGATTTTGTTACAGAAGACCAAATAGGTGCTCCTAGCTAATTTCGGTATGCTGATTTCAAATCTATAATTATATTTTTTCTATCACGTCTAGATTTTGTGTAAAATGCAAATCACTTTTAGTAAAATTTTCTACCACGTCCAGATTTTGGTTTTAATCGGCTTAATGCCAGTAATATGAAACTTGCTTTTCAAGGTTAAAGCAATTTTTTTTGCCAACTATATACAAATTCGAACAATTTTGATAAATAAAATTTATCCCGAGTTGGCAACACTGAGTCAAGAGCATAGTAACGGGGCAACGGCCCAACGGTCAGTCGCTACGTGACAGTCAAGCAGAACGGTTGTTGAAGCTCTCTGCTGATGAGCAAGTGACAGGTTGTGGTGACTTGTGTGTTTTTATAGCATTTGTTTTGTACTACGGTGTGTATTTCTTTTTATTTTGCACATCGTAATAATTACTTTCTACGTTTTTTCAGATATTGTATGGTAATTCAAATGGCATCAAATAGACGTGCTTGTGTAAATCACCCAGACAACTTCTGCTTTGTCTGGGGACAATATACACCTAAGCCACAACGTAGAAACATAACAACAAAGATTAAACTTGCCTACAAGTGTTATTTTGACTGTAAGTTAGGAGACCAACAGAGGGACTGGGCACCACATATTTGCTGTGCACAGTGCAATGCAATGTTAATAGCTTGGATGAATGGTAAAAGAAAAGCTATGCCGTTCTCAGTCCCCATGGTTTGGCGTGAGCCGAAAAATCACTTCAATGATTGTTATTTTGTTTGACAAAGATTGCTGGTTTCACAAAGAAAAACAAATCAAAGATCACGTACCCAAACTGCGAATCAGCAATGAAACCAGTACCACATGATGAAACAAATCCACCACCAGTTCCACCAGCAACGATAACAGACAGCAGTTCATCTGAAGATTTGCTAGTGATATAGAAACAGGGAAAGATGGCATATATGTTCCAGATGCAAATATTTCCCCACATTTGTTAAGTCAAGCGGAGTTAAATGACTTAGTGCGCGATTTGGAATTACCAAAAGAAAAGGCAGAGTTGCTTGGTTCAAGACTTCAAGAATTTAATCTTCTCCAACCAAACACCAAAGTTTCCCATTTCCGCCATCGCCATTTGCAGTTTTCATCATTTTACTTACAGGAAGAAAACGTTTGTTTCTGCCACGATATCAGTGGTCTGATGCAAGGGATTGGCTGTCGCTATGATCCAAAAGAATGGAGACTGTTCATTGACTCTAGTAAAGCTAGCCTTAAAGCTGTATTACTGCACAACGGCAATGAAAAACCTTCAATACCTGTAGCACATGCCACTGGCCTTAATTAGACTTATGAATCGATGAAACTGCTGCTAAGACTCATCAAATATAAGGACCACACATGGAATATTTGTGGCGACCTTAAAGTTGTATCATTACTTCTTGGGTTACAGTTGGGCTACACAAAGCATATGTGCTTTTTGTGTCTATGGAACAGCAGAGATGACAAGAACCACTACAAAAAACATGATTGGCCATCTAGAACTGAACATGTTGTTGGTAAATACAATGTGAAACACCCAGCACTTATTGACCCTCAGAAAGTACATCTTCCACCACTTCACATTAAACTTGGCCTTATGAAAAATTTCGTGAAGGGTATGGATCATCAAGGTAGTGGTTTCCAATATTTAAAGGATAAATTCAAAGGAATATTGACAGATGCTAAGCTAGAAGCTGGAGTTTTCACTGGACCACAGATCCGCAGTGTCATCCACGACTCATCGTTTCCATCTAACCTAAATGAGAATGAACTAGGAGCATGGACATCTTTCGTTGAAGTTGTCAAAAATTTTCTTGGAAACCACAAAGCTGAAAACACCGTAAACTCGTAGAAACATGCTTAAATCTTATGAAATAATGGGATGCAGAATGTCTCTTTGAAAATTCATTTTTTACATTCTCATCTTGACTTCTTCCCGGCCAACCTTGGGCTGTAAGTGACGAGCATGGTGAGCGCTTCCACCAAGAGATCTCAGTTATGGAAAACAGATACCAAGGTAATTTCAACCCAAATATGATGGGAGATTATTTTGGTTCCTGCAGAAGGAGAGCTCGTCATCCTACAAGCGACAAAGGAAGAGGACACACACCAAAGTTTCACTTAAGAACAGGAATTTGCATTTCAGTAGTACAACAAAATACTAACGCGCTTTGGGTGGATGGTTGGGCGCAGGGGTGGTAACTTCGCCAGCGAATTCCGCTGTCTGTCTTAAGCCAGAATAAAGGAGGAAAGACATCCCTGTTCACTAATTATTTAAGTATGCTTAACATAAAACGTGGCACGGAAAAGTAGCTTAGACGGCTTTCGTAATAGAAGCGGGTGAGAAAAAAAATGAAAAATAGGGGTTTTCGGTTACACAAAATCTGGACGTGATAGAGAAATTTTGATATCAGATCTGAAATCAGCATCAGCGCTTTAGTAGGAATCAGTAGTTCACGTGTCTGTAACAAAAAAAAAGTTGAAATTTGTTGCCTAGTGTAATACACGACCTTAAATACAAATTATTTTATCACGTAGTGAATTACACTGTGCATGTATGAGTACGTACAAGCTACATTAATAAAAAAACGTTTTTACTAAAAAGTCAAGAGACGAAGCCCGTCTGGAGTGAATCTATAGAAATTCAAGGATTCCAAGTTGATCACGAGGGAAGTTATGTGGTCAACTTCCATGCTCCAAAATCTTGTCGTCCGCTGACTGCTCAGAACAACGACAAGAGGTGAGATCGAATCCACATGAGCACAAAATTTTAGGTTCGCTAAAATAACAGCCTGAGCATTGTTCCTGTTCTAAATCAGATTTTAAACGTTTTGGTAAAATTGAGGAAACTGCTGACTCTGTTTCCTGATCAGAAATTCTCCGCCTTTTTCTGGTATGGTGCAAGGAGTCGTTGCAACCAAATTCACTGTTCGAGTCTACTTCACTGTCACAGACGTCTATTCTAGATTTACACTCTTCACTAATGCGTTCAATGGCTGAATAATCATCTTGGTTGGTATTATTGTCACCACAATCGAGAGGCCTCACTGGGGTAACGGACACTTCAGGAAATGGTGTGGTTGCACGAGGTGGAAAGCTCCTCAGGTTGCCCTTGTGGCGGGAAAAATATGGTGTGGTGGTAATTATGTGCTTCTTCTAAGTAAACAAAACGGGCTTTATGTAAAACAGAGGCAACTAATAAAGAATTATGCAAAGATGCACCAGCTCTTCCGGAACGGTTGGCTGCAATTTTACGAGGGATATATTTATCAACTTGTGTTCTTCAAACCCGTTTGGAACGTCAAATATCATGTTCACCACTTAGGAAATGGTCAAGGCACAGAGAGATAACTAACACAGCTCCATCCTCTATTTCCAATCTTGTAATGAATTAAAGTGAAAGTTTCGCCTGCCTTTATACAATGTCGTTGTGACGTCATTACCAAGCTCTTTAAAGTCAATCAGATCCTTAGTTTGTTTGAATCTGTTTCCAATAAAATTGGCAAATACGTCAATATAACATCTAAATATAAATATATTTACCAAAATACGAAAACTGATTTCTTCTATTAGTATTATATATATATATATATATATATATATATATATATATATAAATCTGGAGAAGTTGCGCTAATGTTACACATCGACTTCAGTGTTACAAAATCGTTTCGTTCAAATGTCTAACTATAAAAGTAGGATTTGTAAAGAGTAGACCTACTCTCTCCTTCACCATCTCAATATCCCTCCAAAGAAACTTAACTCCTTTCATTTGAGAATAAAGTTATCACAGGAAGAAGTCATTTCTACGTCCTGACCTTTAAAGACAACATTAATAAATAGGACTGGAAACCATAAGGACCATAGAGTGAAGAGCTTTCAGATAACAGAGTTCGAAAGAGGAAGAACTATCAAGCCTCAAATAAGTAATTGATTTTAATACATAACAAAAAGCATGTTTAAAGTTAACTAAACATTATCTAAGCTTAAGTTTTAAACTGACTTAATATCAGTTTTGAAGAAAACTTACGCCTACGTTTAACTATGAACAGAGAAGTGCGTAAAACCTTGAAATCTAGTATCAAAATTAATAACAGGTTTTTTTTGGCAAGTTTAACCCTTAAACTCTACCCGGGGTACTATTGTGCCCCAGTACCCCCGGAAATCATGGCATAACTTTTATAATGGGCTATCTCGCGCTTATTCTTTCTCCTAGAAATTAACAGTTTGTAAGATATTAATAAATTCATTCATTTGAATTATCTGTCCTAAGCTCCGCCCCCTGTATGATCGTCACGTTGCTCCTGCTACTACCTCTGCATCCCTGCGTGCTCAGTTGAGCGGTGCAGGTCATGGATTTCAGATGTGTATTCTCTAACGTAGACGAAAAATAGTGATGGCTACCTTTAATATTGCGTACTCGAGTTTTATGAAGTGATATTCGCTAAAGTGTGAAGATATGGTGAACAGTGAAAGACTCCTATTCTACCATCCTTTGGTGCGTTTAAGGCTACATTGAGCCATGCGAAGGAAGGATATTTTAGTAATACGTGTGGAATGGACTGCATTTCATTTATCATGCATATGTCGCGTGGTACAAGTGATGTATTGAATTATGTTGTAGGACTAAACTTTATAAAAGCTTACATATACCGTGAAGTAGAAGAAACAACACGTGCAGAAGAGAAGCAGCGGTTATGGTTAGTGAGTCTTATTGATGAGTGGTGCGACAAGCTAAATTATAATATATTGCATCATACCGTACCCTGCGACTGAGAATGTAAATCTTGTCTCCCTCAAATAGTGCGCCGGAGTGTGAAGATGTTTAGTTTGTGGAAATGGTGAGTGGTAAAACATTAACACCGTTATAAAATGTGTTTTGTTCGTGAAAATTACCCTGAGGGAAAATGCCTGGTGCGTATTTGGGAGAGTGGTAAAACATTAAAACCGAAATTAATTCTTTTATCGGAAAAAAACATCTGCCAAATATAATGGGATACAACGATTCATGTTGGATCAGCGCCGTACACGTTTCATTAGATTATGGTTTGACTCGCACCTCCCGTCGAACCATCGCGTTGCATGTGCCTCATAGGTATCTCAGAGCTTGAGCCGAGTGGACGTGCGAATACGATGGAAATCCCTTTGAGAAGCATTCTCAACGCCTCGTACGACGTCTCCGTGACGAAGTCGTTGCGCATGCTCAGGTCTGAAACCGGCACATTTGATTATGTACTGGAAACGACTTGCAGAGAGGCAAGCGAACGGAATGGTATTTATTTAAGTAATGATGAGATGAATAGAGCCTTCGTGATAGTTGAGAAGTGGGCAGAGGACCGTTATAAAATATCTGCTGGGGTAGGTACAATAAGAGAGCAGATTAGTGATGCCTCCACATATACCATTGTTTGCACATTGAGTATAAATAGTGAACACCCGTGCATTGATATACGAGAGATGGGGAAATGGGGAGCTGATGACTTTCTTGTCCCTACGCGGAACCATTTCATCCTCGACAGAATGTTCGAAATCGCCAGATTCCGCAAGATGAAGCCTATATTAGTCGCGCGTGTTAGGGTTATGCTTTATTTTGATACGGTTCTTGAATACGCATGGGTTTACCGAGTGTAGGGCTGAACAAGGTGAGAATGGTCTAGAGGTGGAGGATTATTTAATAAGTTTAGACTCTTCGAAATATCATGAGCTTTGGTACAAAACACTTGATCGGTACAGGGCTGAGCTCACCTACACCGATCACCCTGAAGAACTACTTCTTTATATAATGAGCAGCTGTTATAGCGAATTAACTTATTTCGACTATAGCTACGCCTTGTGAAGAAGAGTTCACATTTGAGAAGCTCGGGTCGGTAGAAATAAACCCTCGAATGGAGAGGCGTGTTTATAAACTTGTGTTTAATAATGTGGCTAACGGTGATCTCTTTGTGCGTGCTTTTGATTGTGTTCGATAACTTGCCAACCGGATGTAAAGTGGGCACAAAAATAGTACTGAACATTATGAAGGGAATTTATATAGAGTACAGATTTCCCTATACCTTGTTCGGAGAAATATTATTAAACCGCGTATATTGCATAATGCAGAGCAACAACGATGTAATTGTAGACTCACCTCCAAGTTTCATGACCCCTTGTTGCACCTGCCGGACACAATGTGGAAGGTGTACACAGTGTACACGAGATAAGTGTAGGCATGGTGTGAATGAATTCTGAAGCTGTTTTTTATTTTTTATTACACTTTTGTATCTTTCACAACAATTTTGGAAAGAGTTTCTGTGTTAGTTGTCGGACACAATGTGGAAGGTGTACATGAGGGAGATACAAGGACAAGAAGTACCTCAATAAGTATTGCAATCCGTACCGAGGATGTATCAGTGGTTACGGTTCCATGGAAAAAATTCCTACATCGCAAGGTTCGGCTTATCCATTTTCTTGAACTGATCCACAGAGCAGATGTTCACATCTTCTGAAGACCGCATGTTCCACGCGCCACAGATCTTATAGACAATGTAGGTCCTGTATATGAGCTTGAATTATCTCGATGAAATTATGATGTGAAAGAGCTAGCAATCATTCCCTGACGAGATGTATTTCTGAACACAAAAAGCCTTGGAAATTTTTTTATTTTATACAATATATTTTTTGGAGAAAAATTACTTTAACGGTTACAACAAAAAAGGTAGAAAATTGGATGGTAGAAAAATGGGCACCCTGGTTGTCCTGCTAGAATAAACCCTCGAATGAAAAGGAAATGTTTATAAATTTGTATTTGGTGTTGTAGCTAGCGAAAGCATCTTTGTGTGTTTTTAAGCATGATTGTATTTGCGAAAGAAGGCGCGGATCAATTTGAAAATTTCACCTCACCATCTCGGATTTTTCCCAAGATTGCTATATTCTCTCCGTAGATTTAGTGCTCATGTTACCCCTTGCTGTCTCTACCACGTCAATATTTGCATCCATACTTTTCTCCCCATGCTGTCTCTACCACGTCAATATTTGCATTCATACTTTTCTCCCCATGCTGTCTCTACCACGTCAATATTTGCATCCATCCTTGGATTTCCCCACCCTACCCCTTTATGCAATATCCCTCGCAACAACCATCTCTATAAAAGATTTCCAGAATGTGCGTTACTATTTTTTGCTTGCGCCCGTACTAATTGAGTCTCAATTTTTTCGGATGCATGTTATTTGCAACCATACTAAATTGATCCTCAAATTTTCGGATGCCGTTCGTTATAGAAATATATTCATTAGAGTGGTTCAGCTCAGTATCGCAGGAAACAAAATTAGCGCCGCTACTCTTTATTACTCTGACATTAACACCACAGTAATATCCTATGACATAAACATCAAATCTAGATTTTTGTGCATTACTATGTTTTGCACCCATACTGAACTCAGCTTTCCCAAGATTGCTATATTTTCTCTGTAGATTTAGTGCTCGTATTACCCCTTGCTGTCTCTACCACGTCAATATTTGCGAAAATACTTGGTTTTCCCCACCCACCCCTTCATGCATTATTGTTCACAACAATATTTTATTATTTTGCGTCCATACTAAATTGAGTCTCAATTTTTGGTTGCAAGTTATTTTGCACCCATGCTAAACTGAGTTTCAATTTTCCGTTGCAAGTTATTTTGCCCCATCCTAAATTGAGTTTCAAATTTCAGTTCGAACCCACGATCTCATCTCTTTCTGCAGACGTTTATACAGAAAACAAGTAATTACATTATTCTAAGAGAGTAATTGTTATTGCTAAATTAAATATACAGTTTAGTAGATGTATTTTTGGATCACACAGGAATAAGCTCCTGTAATATTAGCCTGCGTAATCGGGAGTCGAACCCATGATATCATCTCTTTCTGTAGACGTTTATACAGAAAACAAGTAAGTACATTATTGAAAACATTAACTAAGAATCGTGAGAGATACGAGTTATACTATGTTACTTTACTTGACTTGATCCACATTTTTTGAAAAATGTATAATAATAATAATATATCCTTCCATTTTTTGTATTCATTCGTTTCAATAACAGAGATGTTAACTATGAAGATGATACCATACAAATTACGTGTAAATAAAAATAACGGAGTTGATAAAATATAAAACGTTTTATATATATATATATGTATATATATACATATATACCTATATATATATATATATATATATATGTATATATATAATATATATATATATATATATATATATATATATATATATATATATATATATAAAAGGAAGACATTCGCTTACAGAGCGAGAAGAGGTGGATGCGAGCCTTTGAGAGAAAGTTCAGCAAATTCCTTCTCACCTGTTTGTGGTTTTAAAAAGGCCTCGGGTTGTACCTTTCGCTGGAGTTTTTCAATACCTGCCTCCTCTCGCTGTCGTCTGAACACAGTGTTAAAATAAACGTATTTGTAAGAGAATAATTATTTAATATAATTGTGTGTGTGTTTGTTGTAGTGTTCGTCACCATTTGTAGTGTTCGCCTTTATTAATTTACTTTCTTCTCATTATTTACGCTTCTTTCTACTTTACTATATCTCTATTTATTCTCTATTGGCTCTTTCTTTCATTTATCACTTTGTTTCTCTACACTCTTTTTTCCGTATCGTATAATATCATGGTAGCGCGCCTAGACTGAAACCGTTACATAACAAAGGGGGAAGGGGGATATTAATACTCTTTATTAACACTTTTTACGTTTTATTAATTTCGAAAATGGTTTAGTTAATTAGGGGTATGCGAGTATGAAATTCCCATATAATAATTTAGGTCGGAGAGGAACACAAAACAATTTGACTTTAAGATCACATGGCTCTAAATCTTACGCGTATCGCGTCCGCCTCAAGACTGACTCCCTCATGGGTATACAGTCCGCTCCTTTGGGCTCCCTTCAGTACTGCCAACTGTACCCATTTTAAACAATTTCACAATTTTTCGTAAATAATTTATATTAAACATTTTAACAATTAATCAAACAGAAATCAATATTCTTAACTAAGCATTACTACATTGTATATAGATTTGAGAATATGTTAATGGAACGATTTATTTTTTATTTTTCTGATTTTGTGCAGTAGAAAGGATAGCCAAAAGAAAATAGGCACAGTTTGAGAAAGTAGGTCAAATACATTTTTTGTGTGTGTGTGTGTGTGTGTGTGTATGTGTATGTGTGTGTGTATTTCGTCTGAACTATTATTTTGACGATTGTACGTTCCGTATTATATTATTTTTTGTGCAGTAGAAGGCAAATTCTATTTATTTACAATAATTAATAAACATATTGATTTTTTTATTGTAGATATTGGTGATTATTTCTCTTAAAAGAGAAAGTACGTTTGCATTGGTAACGAATTAAAATAAATGGTGGTGTTTACCAACTCACCCTAATAATATATACCTCTGCAATAAAAATAAAAATTGGTATCTGGCAACTCAACCCTCCTCTATATAAGACCCTCCTCGCTTCAGAGCTGGCAGTTTGATGATGACAGCTGCTGAATAAAGATCTCCTCTCTCCTTCCTTCTTAGGTTAAGACTTAGCTTAGTTTCCCTTTGAGGGATTAGGACGTCCCACCTTGTCCCCCAAAGCCCTCCTCCTCTCCTTTCTCTTTCTCTCTTAAGTTAAGGCAACCCCTTTGGGGGGAGGTCAGGCCCCTTCTTCCCCCAAAGATCTCTCCCATCTCCCCCCTTCAGGGCATACCCCTCCCCCCTTCAGTGCATACCCCCTTCCCCTTCATTGCATACCCCACCTCCTTCATTGCATACCCTCCCCTTTGCAACATACCCCACCCCTTTGCAACATTGATAATTATATCTTGCAACATTCCTGCACTCTAACCTTTTGCGCCCATACTACTGAGGGCCATGAACTGGTGCACCGCTCAGGCCAACTAATGCGGCCCATTGCGCTAACTCCTGGATTATCATTACCAGCATCATCGGGAATCGAATCCCCGACCTCAGCGCTTCACTTCGCTTACAGGAAGCTACGGGAGCTGACGCGTCTTAGGTTCACTGAATAGTTCGCTCGGTTGTCCGATATGATTTCCATAATTAACAAAGAAGTTTCCATAATTATATAATATTTTATGAATATGTGAGCAGATATTCAGTTTATTCAGTGAAGGATATTCAGACATTCAGTGAAGGACATTAAGCTTAAAAAGTTTGTGTGTTTTCGGCTGGGTTAATACTTGATATGATTATAACAATTTTTCTACATACATTAGAACGTTTAATAGATAAATAACATAATGGCTTGTATTTCTGAACGTTGTTATGTTATATAGAATGTAAGAGTGTGTCAGGGTGTAATATAGATTGGGCAGTATATATTTTTAGAATGTACTGTAGTGTTTTAATTTATGCAAGACAAATAAATTTTAACAATTTATTTAATGTATGTTCGATGTGACCTTTGAAAGTTAGGCAAGCCGCACATTCAATTGTGTGGCGATTGCGATGCGACGGCAACTTAAATCGCAAGCCAGTCGCCACGACCCATATCCGCACACTGACAATATCCAACGCGATTCAAATTTCAAATTAGCCCGATTGTCACTCATATTTTTGCATGCGTAAAAAAAAAAAAAAACATTACCACTTCACGACTCTCGAGTCTAGACTGATCGCCTGACGACTGGCAGTACGGAGTCGCTTACGATGTACTTGCGATCTGATTCCCAGTATCGCGTCGCGGTCGCTGCAGTGTGCGGGGCTCCCATTCTGTCAATGTAAAATCACACGCGACTTGATCCAAGTCGTTAGTCAGTCACTAGACGATCCTGTGTGGGGCCGACCTTAATCAGTCTTTCATCTGAAATTACACGTAATATTTTTATCTCATTCTCTATTTATTAAAGTATATATATATATATATATATATATATATATATATGAAAATTATTTCACGAAAATAACACGTGAAAAATATTTATGATGAATAAAACCACGAAGGAAAGGAAACACAGAGTGGTGCTCAAGCGCTTTCGTCTACGACATCCTCGTCTAATGACATCCTCATTCCTTAACAATTTATTTAATGTATGTTCGATGTGACCTTTGAAAGTTAGGCAAGCCGCACATTCAATTGTGTGGCGATTGCGATGCGACTGCAACAAAACATTTAATAGTCAAAGCTCTCGACATATTCTAATGTGATCTTCAGTGCAAATGAGAAATATATATATATATATATATATAAGTTATATTTCTCATTTCTCTGTCAATAAAGCTTATCATTATCATGAATTAAAAACCAATTATGAATTTAAAACAATTTTAAATATTGACAAATCACAAACACCAAAAACTCAAAATAAAAAAGTCCTTGAATTATAATATATTGTAAAGTTAATTAATACAATTAAAATATAAAATACTATAAAAGAAACCCATAAAACGGCTTACCTTTACAATAAGAGTAAATTTAAATAAATAACATTATAAAATAAGGGAACATTATGGACAAGTTAAGATATAAAATATTAAAATCATAGACGCAGCAAAAAATGAAGGATGGAAAAGGCGGATACAGTTTGTTGAAGGAGGTGTTAATTTGGTTGGTTGGTAAAAAGGAAAATTAATGAAATAAGTAATAGATTTTATCCACAAATTTGTGTTAAATGTATTTTCACATTACTGTAGAACGAAAATTACTTTCATTCGAAAGCCCTAGCGATCATCGGTTATCTACAGGCATACATGTGGCGATTGCACATTGTCATACGTTGACATGACCAATAGGGTGGATCGATTTTACATTTTTTTCGATTTCCATATTCTAATAGAGACAAAAACTTGCGCATGCATGAGAAAATAGCCTCTGCAAAATCTTAGCTTAATAGGTAATCATCTTCTGCCCCCGGCAGAGCGATGAAAATCATATTTTAGTAGTCAAAAACGTATTTTTAAACCCTAGCCTAGAGTCATAAAATTTTGCGTGTGTTTTATTTGATGCCTAAGCAACGATATAAATGCTATGGGAAATATATAAATGCATTATTTAAGACAAAGAGCCGATCTGAAAATATGTATAATATACATAGATATACATAGAGTAGGTCGTTATCAGATATGAAACACTGTTGTGTGATCTGCCGACTGAATACTGGTTGCGCTGTGGCAGTTGTGAAAAATATCGATATAACAGAGGAATAGGAGGGGTCCCAGGCTCCCAGCGTTGAACTCTGCGTACTCTGTGTGATTGATCGAGAGTCTAGGCTACGTTAATTTAGTCTGACGTTTTGTTTTCTATTATTTAATTAGGACATCAACCAGTCGAATGACGCATCATATACTCTACAATTAGCCAATTTTGTGGTTATAATTAAATGTCCCATTGAGTCAGCAGCTTTGTATAGGTCGAGAAAAATTACAAATGAAGTTTTTATTGTTTAACTTTTGAAAGAGTTCCTCACTGAATGCAATAACGGCATCATCCGTAGAGACTTTCGCCTTAAAGCCGAACTGATAGGGTGAATATAGTTTTCTCAATGAAGAAATTATCACTTGTCGAGATATGATTTTCTCAAATTTTTCCAGGATCGGTATTAGAAATTAGACGGCAGTTTGTGTAACAACTTTCGGATTACCACTTCTAAATACAGAGCATATACGAACTACCATACTTCCAGAATGTCAGGACAGTATCCGATCAGTCTGAAGAATATAATATAATTATTGAGGACTGAAAGTGACTCAGAAAAAATATCACTATTAGACGAAAGCGCTTGAGCACCGTTTTGTGTTTCCTTTCCTTCGTGGTTTTATTCATCATATATATATATATATATATATGTGTATATATATATATGATGACCAGGGTAAGAGTTCCAAGCATTTATTATAGACGTTTCAACCCGTGACCAGTTTGCCCCACATACCAGGCATTGCAGTCTGAGGACAAAATGAACAGACTCATCAAAGATATCCTGTACAGGTCCTTCCCTCACTGCAATTTTAAATTCATTAATACTAGCAGAGACTCGCAAAATATTTGCGGTCAAATTAGTATCCTTATTGCAACGTTACTTCTTTAAATACAGGATTTCTAGTTATTCTTTCACCAAACACTTTAACACAATCAAAATTTGTCACTCCAGAAAAGCTACATAAAGCTGTCCATGTGTAAAAAACAGGCTAAGGAATATAAATACAAAACATCTGCGGTCAAATTAGTATTTTATGAAGGCAGCTCGAGAGCAATGCAGCAGAATTATCACGACGCTATAGCAACTGTAAGAAAATTGCAAAGCCGGATCTATTGTATTTATTACGTTTACTTGAAATCCAAGATGAACTGAAATCGCTGAAAGCATTGAAGCTTATCGAAAACCAGAGCATAAGCCAGCTATTGTTGCGAGAGTTTTTCACATGAAACTAAAAGAGGTACTTCATGATTTAACAATGAAACATATACTTGGGAAGCCAAGTGCATTTTTTTTATGTAGTTTATGCACCTTCAAATTTCAGCCGATGGGACTCGCCAAAATAATGCCGGGTTTGAAGTTTCCCACATGCCTCGTACCACCCCCACACCTTCCACACACACCCCACACTCCCACACCACCTCCCCGCCAAAAAATGACGGGTTGGATTTTCGCACATGCTACACAACAAGACAAGCACAGAGGTCTTTCCCACTGAACAGGCCGCCCTTGTCTAGCCCTGAACACTGCCATTCGCAATCATAGTGAACAGACTGAACACTCTATAAACATTAATAATTTTTTTTTATTTTGTCATTCCATTCATCTGAATTTGTTAGGAAGATTATAGAGTCACTATATATTAACTCTTTCACCGCCACGTTATGATACAGGTATATATATGGGGGTATGACGTCACTTGGTGTGGCAGGCACGGATTTATGACAAAGAATATATGCGGGTTTGGCGGTGATAAAAACCTTAGTACTTCTTTAAATATGCAAAATTTATCAGTTAAACTACTTAACTGGTCTCATAAAATTATAATGTACCAACCAACCAATTCCCAACCATAATTTTCTTCTTGCTCCTCCTTCCAATCACTTTTCTCCTTCGAGTATTGGAGGGTGTGAGCTTTGGATAATATTTTAGCCCCCTTTTTCTTACTGCGGTTTTTCTTGTTTTATTTAATATTATGAATTTTTATACATGTATACTTTTTTGTATCCTTTTTTGTCTAATTTTGTAATTTAATATTGTGAATTGTTGTTTTTGTACACGTCATTTTTGTTAATTTTCTAAGTTTTTGTACTATTTTTATTTTATATTTTATCTTCGTATCTTCATTAAAGATGATCCCTGCAACGGGTCGAAATGTCTATAATAAATGCTTGGAACTCTCGCCGTAGTCTTTATTTTCCTTATAGGATCCGATTCCCTATGAACGATTCTATAGCCAATACATATATATACTTTTTTATGCAGTAAGGAGGGGTCAAGGGCGAACGCCCTCAAAAAATGGCCCACTTAGAAGAAAAAGGAGAGAGACTAAATCAAGGTCTCCTAGGCTATTAAAAACTATGCCATATATTTTTAATTTGGTAAAGCGCGTCGTGTGTAAGATATATGTATGTGTAGTGAGGAATGGAGGGGCTGGACTACTCACAGGGTAGATGAGACACGGAAAAAGATCAGCTAAGGAGGATAGTGACACGAGAAACGAGAGTTCCAGCATTCCCTGTATCCTGCCTGACATCCGCCCCCATTCCCGGAGTACTTCCTTGGTCGACTGATGTTTACAGTCTCGTGATATATGGGTGTGGGTGTGTATGTGAGGGGGGGGTTACACACAGACCGTGCATGGAACAAGGAACTCTTCTGGGAAAATTAAATCCACTGTAGTCCAAATAAGTAATAATAAATGGCAAATACTCAAGTTTTTCTTTTTCATGATGGAAGCCCAACGTGGGCAATGGGTCACTAGCAAAGGGGTCCTAAAATATAGCTTCCCTCATCAGCTACCTGCTGAGCAGAGAGAACCCAGCCTTATGACAGGATCTAGTGTTTCAAGATACCTAGACAACTACCTTCAGAACCTCAAGATACGCATGAAACTCGTTACATTTACGTCGGATTGAAGACCTCAAAGAAAAAGGGTAACTATATTGTACTGTAGTTTTAGTAAAAAACCAAAACTATGCATGGTCTGTGTGTAACATAAAAGTTTCTCAGGAGACCATTCTGAGTTGCAGTGTATATACACAGTATATATATATATATATATATATATATATATATTTACACCCAAATTAGAAGGAATAATCTACTCGGCGGTTTATTCTGTTTGCACCCGAAAGTGTATAAAGTATCAGTGAATCCGTGCATATAAATTATAAGTGAATTTCATTAAAATTAAGAAAGTGCAATACAGTTTACATAATTTATCACCAATTTTAACGTATATATTCAAAACGAAATACGGTTGGCATTCGAGAAAGTTTGAAACAAAGCAGGAAAAAGGTCATAAAACAAAGGTCAGAAAACCCTCGAAATACCCTCGACCATCGAAAGGAAAGAAACAGGAATAAAAATAAATAAATAAATAAGAATTTTGTGGGTATTTCTTCTTACGCTAATTAAGGAATATCATGGATATGGGTCCAAATTCTCACTTAATCTGTAATTTGTGCAATTTAGTAACAACGGAAAGCCTAGCGATTAGGTGTGATTTCTGCCAACGATTAAACGACTTTAACTGCATGAATTGGAATGATCGGGAAATAACTCTTGTCTCGAACGCGAAACAAGTCGTGGGGATCAAATTTCTATGTGGCGCATGTACACAGACCGTAAATTCTTTCGCGGTCTTTAAAGAAATGGAGATAGCAGACTCGAAAGTTACAAAAAAAATGAAATAATGGGGACGCATGTGTCCGAAATGGTCCCAACGAAAAACAGGGTGGATGAGAGAGAAGACGAAATAACGATTAACAGCATAATAACGAACAACAATTTAATAACAAATAACGATATAAACAATATAATACGGAAGGAAGACATAGATGAAAGGAAAGAAATAAGTAAAAGTGGCGAAGTAGACAAACGGTCCAACGAGCGAAATGATAAAAGATAATAACTAAAAACGTAGAAAATAAACAGCCAAAGAAAAATAATGATAATGCCAAAACTAAGAACTTGGAAAATAATAAGAAAGAAAGCAGAAGCGTAGAAAATATCGTATGCAAATACTACGCGAAAGGAAACTGCAGATATCGGGATGGGCAATGCATATATGCACATCCCACATTATGCAAAATGCATTACACAAGTGGATACTGCAAGTTTGATAAGAAATGCATGTTCCACCATCTTACGGTCTGCAACACTTATGAAAGATATGGGAGTTGCAAATACGAAAAAAAATGCCGATACCACCACCCTCAAAGGAACGCAACGAGGGAACAGAAAAAACGAACATCAAAGAAGAGTGGCAATTTTTTAGACGCAGCCAACACATTTCAGCTGCTAAATACTCTCCAGCAATTACAAAACCAGCTGACAAATATAAATATAGAAATCCGAGAGCCGGACAGAAGGTACGAACAAAGACACTTCATGCGTTATCGGGACAACAGGTACCGACAAAGATAAAAAGAGGTAAATTCTCGGAGGACCACAAGGCAACGAAACCGGCACCCCCATTGGAAAACAAAGCGGAACCACCTGTATGCGAAAAAGAAAGAGAAAAAATAAAAATAATCCTAGCCAACATACAGGGCCTTAAATCAAACCAGTCCACGAACAAAGTTGCATACCTGAAAGGACTCATGCAAGAAGCCGGAGCAGACTTTGCATGCCTCACGGAAACTCATCTAAAGGACTGCCAGGCGAACTGTGTGAGTCCTGTATTGACAAAAAAGAAATACAAATTGACAACTATAACATCCTCCGAGCCGACAGAACAGTGAGACGTAAAGGAGGATGTGCTATTTACACACGCGAAAGGCACATAGCAGAAATGGCTATAAGTACCTCAAACAACTACGTAGAATGTGTAGCAGCAAAAATTGAAAAATTAAATATGGTACTAATTGTAATGTACAGACCCCCAAACACGCCAACCTCAAAATTTTCAGATTCCATTACAGAGGTAAGAAACTTAGTAAAAGATCTACACTCTCCAAACAAATATTTTTCTCTGTGGTGATTTTAATTTCCCATTCATGAAATATAAAAGGATAGGAAAAAATATATGTATACACCAGGACAAGGGGGGCACACGAGAAGACCAGGAGCAGGTAAAAATGCTACTAGCTTTAGCTGATGAATTTATGTTAACGCAAGAAATAACAGAAAACACAAGAAAAAACAACTGCCTAGATTTGGTATTCACAAACAACAGTAATCTAATTGATAATGTAGAAATATCCCCAACTATGATATCAGACCACAATATCATTGAAATAACAACTAATATAAAGGCAACAGGAAAGGAAAGAACACGCACAACAGAAAGAAGCAAATTCGAAATTTTTAATTTTCACTCCAAAGCTATAAACTGGGAAGATGTGACATCCAGCATGGAAGTAATAGATTGGAAAACCATTTTCGAGGCCAAGACAACGGAAGAGATGCTAATGACGTTAGAGGAGAAGACGTTAGAAATTGTGGAAAAACATGTCCCAAAGATACAACAAAGAGGAAAGAGAAGCAGGTTCGAAAGACAAAAGAGGGCATTGTTCCGAAAGAGAAAAAGAGTGACTGCAAAATTAAGTAATTGTAAAGATAACAACATCAGAAAAATATTAAATGATAAACTACAAAGTATCGATGTCGTCATACAGGAACAAATCGAGAAGCATACAGAAAAAGAAGAAGATGACGCTATAGAAGCGATAAAGGCTAACTCAAAGTACTTCTATAATTTCGCAAAAAGAAAGTCGAAAAACCAAGCGACTATCGGACCTTTAAAAAATGAGAACAGTGATTTATCTGATGATCTAACAGAAGTATCTGAAATATTAAAAGCTCAGTATGAATCATCTTTCAGTATCCCAAAAACTGACAAATTGATATGCGATAGAAACGCGTTCTTTGAAGAAGAACCACAAGGGGAAAGTATAACGGATTTCGACTTTACGACGGATGATATTACACAAGCCATAGGGAAACTAAAAACACACTCAGCGGCAGGACCGGATAAATGGAATGCCACACTGATCAAAAACTGCAAGAATGCAATCGCTGAGCCCCTATACTGGATATGGAGACGATCATTAGACACGGGAGAAATACCGGGCATCCTGAAGAGCGCGAACATAGTCCCAATATATAAAGGAGGAGATCGATCCGAGGCCAAAAACTATAGGCCAGTGTCGCTTACATCTCATCTCACTAAAATATTTGAAAGAATAGTTAGACAGAAAATCTATGACTTTTTGGAAACTCAGAAAAAATTCAATGATAACCAACACGGGTTTCGATCAGGCAGATCATGCCTATCACAACTAATGGAACACTACAACAACATTATTGATTCACTTGAAAGTAATGAAAACTATGATGTACTATACACAGACTTTGCTAAAGCGTTCGACAAGTGTGACCACGGAATCATAATACATAAACTGAAATATATGGGAATAACAGGAAAAGTAGGGAAATGGATATATAATTTCCTTAGTGAGCGGAGGCAAGTCGTTACAGTACAAGGAGTATCTTCATCAGAATCAGAGGTCCTCAGCTCAGTACCACAAGGAACAGTATTAGCTCCACTACTCTTCATAATCATGCTAACTGACATAGATGAGGACGTTACCAGAGACAGCACAGTAACATCCTTTGCGGATGACACAAAGATCAGTAGAAAAATAAGAAACCCAGAAGACATAGGATCTCTACAAACCGACATAAACAAAATCTACAAGTGGACTGAAGACAACAATATGAAGTTTAACACCGAGAAATTTCAGCTATTACGGTACGGAAAAAGAGAAGACCTAAAGTCCATGGAATATTATACCCCAAATGGACAGGAAATTCAGAGAAATTCCAGAGCAAAAGATTTAGGGGTTGTAATGACAGATGATGCGAAATTTGAAACACAAAATAAGATAGCAGTAAACAGAGCAAAGAGAATAACGGGTCAGATATTGAGAACCTTTAAACGAAGGGATAGGAATGTAATGATTCCTCTACTGAAAACCCTGATAATACCCAAATTGGAATACTGCTCGGTCCTAACATCCCCATATAAAAAAGAAGACATTAGACAGCTGGAGGGGATCCAAAGAAGCTTCACAGCCAAGATCAATGGGTGCAAAGAACTAAATTACTGGGAAAGGTTACGAGAACTAGACCTATATTCACTGGAAAGGAGAAGAGAGAGATACACCATTATTTACACTTGGAAAATAATGGAGAAACTAGTCCCTAATCTTACTCTGAATCCCATAACTCCCCAAACAACGGTGGAAAGTAGAAGCGGTAGACTGTGTCGTATTCCCAAATTGAAGGCGAGACAGGGAACATCCTTAACCCTGAAAGAAAATAGTTTTGTAGTGAGAGGACCAAAACTGTTTAATCAGTTGCCCAAAGACCTAAGAAACACGAAGGGAGTTGCAGTGGAAATCTTCAAAAGAAGACTAGACGCCTGGCTCAGAACAATCCCCGATGAGCCGGGCGTACCTGGCTATGTGAGGTGGAGAGCGCAAGAATCCAACTCACTACTTCACCAGGCCAACTCGAGAGGAGGGGCGACAAGCTTGACCTTCGCGAAATGAGAAGTCATCGCGCGGAACCTTTGTAAGGTTGTAAGGTAAGGTTATATATATATATATATATATATATATACACACACATATATATATATATATATATATAGAGAGAGAGAGAGAGAGAGAGAGAGAGAGAGAGAGAGAGAGAGAGGCCGACCGGAAATCCTTTCCTCGCCGTTCTCAATCAGTCATGAAATCAAAACAAAGGCTATACATGTGGGCATGAAACAGGCCCACACAGGAAACACAGATTTTGTGGTATTTCCCGAAATGACCACCAGAGGACGTCACCAAGGCCTATAAAATGCAGTTTCTTTCTGAAATCATTCTCACTTGCCATTTTCTCGTTTTGGTCGTTACGTCTCACTCTCTGCACCTTCGTCAGTAGCACCACTCGTCATGGCACCCGCTGTTTCTTCATATATATATATATTATGGAATGTATGATGCAATTTTTTGTTTGAAGACTGTTTATTGAGGTTATTGGGAGGAAGGAGAAACTTTGTGGATTTTCTTTCCCCATGAAATCTCTGAAAGAATTGGGGGATGGAATAACATTTTCTGCTGAGCACTTCCCTGCCTTACAGAATTTTTTTTTTTTTTTTTTTTTTTTTAATCTAGTGTAAAGTTCTCGAGGAATAATACCTTTCTTCACACTTATACAATTATACAATTTGCGCTTATGGTCGATTGACCAAGCCGTGGATAAGCCATGGCTTTTGTTGTCTTTTGTTTGAGATATGATTCCTTTTCGATAGGACTCATAAATGGGTGTATATAAAACCATTCCCGAGGTATGTCTAATCTATAAGGTCATTACCTGACTGAAACTTAAAACAAATCGAAGAGCAAATAGTAACGTAGAGAATAGTTTCAAAGTAGTGCTTTTTTTTATGCGAGAATCGTAAGGAATAAGTTTAACATATTTAAAGCTTTAGTTCATGTTGAAAATTAGATATTATGGCAATAACTGAATCGTGGATTAAAAATGCGGATAGGGATCTTATAGGTGACTACCATCTATAATAATAATAATACGCAGTTTCTATCCTTCTGTCCGGCGTTTTTCTCGGAAACCACTTAACGTAGGGCACTCATCTTTACACCACTGGAAAGGTCTCTGTTCTAGGAGGATCCTAAGGATATTTATTTTTCGTTCGCACGAGCGTGCGCGGAGGCACACGCGCTACTTTTAGACGAAGCCAGATAAAGTAAACGTTCACAGAAAAAAATTTCCTTTTTCGTTTGTTTAGGCGGAGAGTGGAGTGAGGGTGGTGTGGGACACCTGAAAAACTCCAAGTTATTTGAGATCTAATAGTCATTCATCTTGGAAGCAATAATCTTACTGAACAGAGTCAGCATGGATTTCGTAGAAATAAACCTTGTTTAACAAATTTTGATGGAGTTTATCATGATGTCATCGGTATTTATGATTGTAAAGAGCGGTAGATACAACATTTACATTTGTTCCCTTGGAACATGCAGTATATTGGGTGCTACTGTAGTAAGCGGTCTACCTACGATTCGGCGGTCTACCTTTTAATTATGGCTTCTTATCTTGTTTACTAATTGTTTGTTTACATCCCATTGTCAATCGCCCTTGACGATTGGTTAGGTTTAGTCATGATATTTTCGTTAGTTTTAACGAAAATATCATGATTAAACCTAACCAATCGTAGGTAGACCGCATACTACAGTAGCACCGTATATTCTTTCATTTGACTCTATATCTTAAACAAAATTCACTATCCATATGCCGAACAATGGATGAGCCTGTCAAAACCGTTTCATTTTCGCTCTCTCTAGTTTTCAATAGACTAAATGAATTTTGACACTCCAACTGAAAACTCGATGACACCTCAGGCTTAACACCGTTTCTAACCAAAGTAAAATTATCATTGGTTGTTATTTCTATTAGATTAAAGTTCTCCAGTAATTTTAGTTACCTTCGAGAGCTCTTTTCAAAAATCCGGACAGTTCTTTATATCTAGAAAGTTACATTATTATGTGGTTTTGCGTGCTGAGTTCAGAATAAGTATTCCTTTTTTGGAGAAATGAAAAATAAAAAAGTTACAGCAATTTTTATTACCATTATTTACATATATTGGATAATCTCTAGGAGCGCTCCATTTTTCAATATTAAACATACACTCATAAAACATATACCATTTGAAAGCTCACAGTTTTCTGAGTCTAAAAATGTAGTAATCCAAAAGTATCAATACCAAATAAAAAGTAACTAGATTTAATTAATTGTTTGACGCGTGACGTCATTAACTACATTATAAAGGTTGGCTAAGTTATAAATCTTCAGTCTGTGTTGTACTGTAAGATGGTATTTTTGGTAATTGTTACGCTAACCTAACCTAACATGAATATGTTATTACATTATCATTTGTATAATTTAGGCATCGGGGGTACGGGGGCGGAGCCCCCGTAAAGATCACGCATCACAAATGGTATAGGGTTTTATATTTAAACGTAGTTACCTTTTATTTGCTATTGATACTTTTGGATTACTACATTTTTAGACTCAGAAAAATGTGAGCTTTCAAATGGTGTATGTTTTATGAGTGTATGTTTAATATTGAAAAATGGAGCGCTCCTAGAGATTTACCCATATATCAACCTAATATTATAAATAAAAATTGCTGTAATTTTTTTATTTTTCATTTCTCCAAGAAAGGAATAACTTTTTTGAACTCAGCACGCAAAACCACATAATAATAATTTAATTTTCTAATTATAAAGAACGGTCCGGATTTTGGGAAAGATCCCTTTGAGCCAATTTGTTACGTGTTATCTTGAACTAGTTTAACACTAATTTTTAATTTACCCAAGGAATTTGAAGAACTATTAAGCTCCATTCCCTTTAAATTATCGGTAATGCTTCAGAATATGGGCGCCACTTAATTAAGCAAAATTTCGAAAAATACCATAGAGACAAAGTTGTTTCTCTCATTAAAATACGTTGATTGCATGTGTCGCATAGTCAAAAAACGAAATTAGAAAATTATGAAAAACATATTTTTGGGTATGAATCTAGGAAATTTTGAGTTGGCAACCCTACTATCGTATCGTTCATTCACTTCAGTTTGAAAATGGCTTCGGTCTGTGATGGATGTGCGGTGACGCTAGTAGAGCTCGCATGGTGTTCTCCCTTTAAATGTAGTGTGTCCAATTTGTATAATTTAGGTCTCGGGGGTACGGGGGCTCCGCCCCCGTAAAGATCACATATCACAAATTGATCGGTATAGGGTTTTATATTGTTTAGGTTAGTTAGGTTAGGTTTTCCATGAAACCTAGGTTTTTCTCATGGTTTTTGAGGTGTTTCATGACACGTGTTTTTTCCTCCAAAACATGCTAAAACCATTGGTTTCCTGTTGTTTAGGATAAATCTGACCATCGCTATTACAGTAAATTATTGTTTGTGCTGTGTTCCCCCACCCAAAACCCCCGGTTCCCACGGTGGTCCCCCCAGAGTGTAGTAGGGGTTGGGGGCGTGAAATCACTTCAAGCAATAATTTACTCTAATGGCGATGGTCACATTCATCCTAAACAACAGGAAACCAATGGTTTTAGCATGTTTTGGTGGAAAAAAACAAAAATTGAGGTGGCGCCCCTATTCTGAACCGTTACCAAATTATCTTCAATACTTGAAACTTTTTTATTAATTACAGCAAGACATTTTTGCATGTCAGCATTATTTTTTAAATTATCGTCAGATATAGAATTGTTTTCTTTCATAAGATTTTTTTTTAAAAATCCTTCTTTAACTTCTCAAACCTTTCATCAATATGACTTCAAAATTACAAAATTTACAAACACTACTTTCGATTATATGTTCAACAAAGTATAATATCGCGAGTAAACTTGAACGCGCAGATCGCACAAGTATACTTTTTAAACGGCAATTTTTTTGTCATTTGTAAAGTAAAAATTTATTGCATAATATAAAATCAAGCAAGAGCTCCGAGAGGCACATCTAACCAGCGAGGCTGCAGCTAGCTGATTGAGGCTGGGGCTGCGACTGGCTGAGAGAGAGAGAGAGAGAATTTTACATGTATTTGATATTTTTTATATACCACTGTACAACAAATAACTTTTATACTAAAACAGTTCAAGTTTGAAGGTGTACCCCTTTGAACCATCTTCCTCCCTGAACTAACTTTAATCTAACTACGAAAAGCATTTAGTCCATCTATGCAGTTCTGTCGAAAGAAGTATAAAATTTGTTTTCTTCCTTCGTTTTCGGTCCAGTACATTCAGACATCTGTGGTTGGATTCCACGTTAAATTGTAGGTCCTCTCCGTCACATTACCTTTCCTGTCCATACGAAGGCTAATGCGTGCAGTTACGAACATTAGAGTAAATCAAATTAAAATAACCCTGTCGATAAAGTTAACCCTTTGTTGCCTACAGGAGTTCCTTAAGATTGAATAAAATAGTCTGTTGTTAGCCAGAATAAAATTAGCAAAGTGGACGTTATACAACTTGGGTGGATATAAATCTTTGTTCTTCCGTTTCTCATAAAAAGAAATAAATATTCAGGCATTTCTGTAGTTATAATGGGCGACAAAAAGCAAGCTCAAAGATTAATTTTCTCGCACAAAAATATACTAAAGACGAGAAATCGTCAAATATGTTTATTTGGCTAATTTTAATCAATCTGTAATTGAAAAAAAAAAACACACACACACATGAGTGTGTGTATATATATATGAAATGCCTAAATTCGTTTTTCTGGGCACCTCGGATTGATAAAGGTGTAAAAATGATGTGGTCGTGTTGCTTCGTTTACATTCTCTTTACGTTCTCCTGGAGGTTTGTGTCAATGTTCCGATGGCGTACTTAAAGGAAAGTAAGAGGGGTTCTTCTAATCAGTGATGCTTGTTTGTCAAATGATATTTCAGAATATTCTTGGTTCTTTAGTTTGACTTTTTCTAAGTTTCTTGAGGAGACATAAGTGGTTCGATCAACTGTTCGAGAGAGAGAGAGAGAGAGAGAGAGATTGTTTTTATATTGTTTAACAATATAAAAACAATCTCTCTCTCTCTCTCTCTCTCTCTCTCTCTCTCTCTCTCGAACAGTTGATCGAAGCACTTACGTCTCCTCAAGAAACTTAGAAAAAGTCAAGCTAAAGAACCAAGAATATTCTGAAATATCATTTGACACTGAAAGAGCTCTTGAGAGATAACAATAATTGTTATCTCTCAAGAGTTCTTTCAGTGTCCTCAAATCTCGTCAAGCTACATGAGCTTTTATAGTGTGATGGGGTAAAAGGGTTTACATAAGTTTGGGGATCTAAACTGATATTATTTTGAAAACAAAAAATGGGAAAATCTACAGTTTGCAAGATGGAGAAATCAAGAAAGCAATTCTCTTACAGCAAGCCGGGTCTGTTACAGGGAAGCTGTGTAACTAGGGATTTCATGAAATCCCTAAAATGTTCAGGAATTTCATGTAAGGTTAAGTAGTGATATTTTCGTTAAACCTACGGGAAAATTATTAAATGTCCAGTTAAAGGAATGCCCATTTAGGTTAAATGAATACCTGGTTAGGTCAACTGTACGCTCTTGACTGGTTAAGTTAAATCGTAATATTTTCGTTAAAACTAAAGAAAATATCACGACTTAACCTCACATGAAATCCCTAGTTACACAGATTCTCTGTAATATATATATATATATATATATATATATAACATAACACAACATAACATAACATGAAGCCTCATAGCAACAACTATTACTTTTTAAATAAAGTGTCAGCGTTTTAGAAGCATCCTTTGACGAGAGTGAAATATCAAACTAAAGGAATGAAATTCCAAAATGAAGTTGAGGCGTTCGGAACCCGTCATCCGCAGATTCGGACAACTCATTTTATTAGTAATTTTATTGATGTGCTGAAATAGTATTACGTGCTATTACCAATAATTACTGCAATAATTTTTATATTATAAAATTTCATTACACTTATTTATTAGTTGCCACATTATACCTCAGAGAGAGAAAAATCATTGAGAAAAAATTTAAGTGAAACAATACTTTAATACTCTGCGTTCCCCATTTCCTGCTCAGAATCCTCTTAGTCACTGTTCACACAATTATTTTTCTTCTTCTTCTTCTTCTTCTTATTCACTCTTCTACTCATTCTTCTTCTAACATCTTCTGTTTCTTCTCCCTTCTACTCATGCTTCTTCCACCTTCTACATTATTATTATTATTATCATTATTTCTCAACAAAGGTCCAGCTATTGTGCTATAAATAGATAGATTCGACTACAGCAGAACTTAAATTGAACGATTTCAAACTTCTTGTTGCGGTTATATATAGGCCCCCTAATCAAACAGCTGATACGGACGAAGCGTTATATTGTGAACTAAAGAGAATAATAGGTAGTGAGCAGGCTTTAGTTATGGGTGACTTTAATTGCGACAACTTGAATTACGATACAATGCAGGGAGACACGGAAGGTAATCGTTTAGTTAATTTTCTCGAGGATAGATTTCTTATTCAAAAGGTTGGGGAACCTACGAGTTAGACAGTATTTTAGATTTAGTAATAACTACGGATGATATGCTAATCACGAATCTTCAAGTAATAGAACCGTTAAGCAAAAGCGATCACAATATGGTAGAGTTTGTCCTCTCAGTAAGTCATTCGAAACCAGCTAACTCGACTAAAATTTCAAATTTCTACCACGCAAACTTTTGTAAATTTCGAAATAAATTGTCACACATCAGAGAAAACGTAATGGGGATCTCCAACGCAAAACTGATGTGGGAATCGTTTGAAACAGTATGTAGGACTATAAATGAGGAATGTGTACCGTACAAAATTAAGCGTGCGAAAGTAAACAACAAGCCCTTGTGGTTTACTTCTAGAGTAGGAGATATTATAAAGAGTATATATAGCGTTTATAGGCTACATAAGTGCGATAAAGACAATTTGAGGTTACGAAACAACTACTTATCTCTAAGGCGTGAAGCGAAAAGTGCAATAAAAAAGTCCAAGCGCAAATTTGAAATCTCCAAAGCTCGTGACGGCAAAGAAAACCCCAAGCATTCTTTCAATACGTTATCAATAGAAATCCAGTAAAAAGTGTCTTGGGGCCGTTGAAAAATGTTAACGGAGAACTAGTTTTTACGTCAGTTTTTACTATAGAAGATGTAACGAATATTTCTACGGTCATAGACATAATACCTTTTGATAATGGTAATACTTTGGATAATATTGTGGTTAGTGAAAGGGTGGTAATGCGCTATATTGATAAAATGAAAATGGGTAAATCACCGAGGCCGGATTTCATACATCCCATACAACTAAAAGAATTAAAAGAAAGCATTGTTGTGCCACTAACAAAGATTTTTAATGCGTCTATTTCTGAGGGGTGCGTACCAGATAATTTCAAGTTAGCAAATGTAACACCTATCTTTAAGAAAGGCGATAAAGGTGCGGCGGGAAATTATAGGCCAATCAGTTTAACGTCTGTTGTAGGTAAGCTACTGGAATCAATAATTAGGAATCTTATAGTCAAACACTTAGAATTGCACAACTTGGTTAGAAATACGCAACACGGTTTTAGGCGAAACAAATCTTGCTTAACTAATCTTTTAGAATTTTTTCAAAGCGTGGTTGAAGTTTACGATAGTCGTCGGGCGGTTGATGTAGAGTATTTAGATTTTCAAAAAGCGTTTGACACCGTACCGCACAAAAGAATCATTGAGAAAACTAAGGCTCATGGAATCAGGGATGTAGTAATAAATTGGATAGAAGAGTGGCTGCGAGGTAGGAAACAGAGGGTGGTCGTGATTGTGCTGAGTCGTGATGGGCTAATGTAGCGAGCGGCGTTCCTCAAGGTTATGTATTGGGCCCCTTGCTTTTTCCTATGTATATTAACGATTTAGATGTCGGCCTAGTCAGTACAGTTTCAAAGTTTGCGGATGACACGAAGTTGGGTGGTAGGGCGATTAATGACGAAGATAGAGGTAAAATCCAGGAAGATTTGAATAAAATCGTTGATTGGTCAGTCACATGGCAAATGAGATTTAACGTCGATAAGTGCAAAATTTTACATACAGGTTCGCGTAACGGTAATTTTGCGTATAGTATGTCAGGGAAGGAGTTAGCAAGCGTAGAGCAGGAAAGAGATTTGGGAGTTATAGTCACTGGTGATTTAAAAGTAGCGAAACAAAGTCCAGCAGCGGTCAATAAAGCGAACAAAGTGCTAGGTTTTATAGCTCGGAATTTTGAGTACAAATCGCGCGATATTATTGTTCCTCTTTATAAATCATTAGTTAGACCGCATTCTGAGTACACGATCCAATTTTGGAATCCGCATATGCGAAAAGATATAGACAAAATCGAAAGAGTTCAAAGACGAGCGACTAAGATGATTTCGTCGCTTAGGTCGAAGTCGTACGAGGATAGGCTTAAGGAGTTAAAATTGACTTAAGTCGAGACTAGGAGGGGTGGTTTAAGGTAGTGATCTAATCCAGGTTTTCAAAATTATGAATGGGTTCGATAACGTAGATAGAGAGAGCTTTTTCGAAATATCTCAATATAATAGGACTAGGAATAACGGGTATAAATTGACAAGCAGAAGGTTCGAGACAGCAGTTGCCAAAAACGTTTTTACGCATAGAATAGTAAATAGCTGAAATAGTTTGCCGGAGAGGTAATTAATAGCACGTCTGTAAACACGTTTAAAAATCGATTAGACGCATATGTTGATAGATTGGGTATAGTTTAAGGTAGTAAAATTAAGGCTTTGTGGTTCGGAACCCATGTAAAATTGTAGGTCCTCTCCGCCACCACGGAGGACATGCACAATACACAATTACGAACACAGTTAGGTAGACCAGCCATGGGTGGATCCTAGGTTCTTTGTTGGTCTGAAACATTATAACATTATATATATATATATATATATATATATATATATATATGATGAATAAAACCACGAAGGAAAGGAAACACAGAATGGTGCTCAAGCGCTTTCGTCTAATGACATCCTCAAGAACACTGAAGTAAATAAAGACTTCGAGACTATAATAGGTCACAAATAAAAGTGTATATATATATATATAATATATATATATATATATATATATATATATATATATATATATATATATATATATATATGTAATAAATATAGAAATAAAAATTGTGGGAGGAGCATACAAATTTGTAAGGAAAACTACCAATTTTAGCACTTTGCCCTTCTTGTCTAAATCCGTTCTGAACGAATTCAATACAAGATCAAATGGATTGTTTACTGCCAATTTTATAGATAATGCCTGAATGATATGTAGGTCACAAAAAATTTAAAAAAAAATAAATAAATTGAAAAATAAAAATTGTAAGAGGAGCATACAAATTTATAAGGGAAAACTACCAAAGTTTTAGCACTCTGCCCTTCTCTAAATCCGTTCTGAACGAATTCAAAATAGGATTCAGTTGAAAAAGACTTTGGCTCATGTTAAAGTTATTTGTAAGTTGGATAACAGGAGCCTCAATAATATTTCTATTAACAATGTTGCTAGAGTGAAACAAAACTGAAGCATTCTTCCAATCAGTACAATACACAAAGCCCAGGTTTTAAGTTTAGTATCTATCGGGAAAAAAACAATTTGTCCTACGTACACTTTTACTCTGGACATGACACCCCCATTAAGAAGGTCATATTTTCTTCAATGTTTCTCCGCGCTCTTAGGATCGCCAGTCCGGAATACATCGATGCCGAAATGAAAAAAATCATCGCTATTGGAAGTGATCTGTGCTACCCACCGGCGTTTATGGACTCTTGTCTTAACAAGGCAAAACAAACCTTCTATCGTGTAAATAATAACACTCGCACTTTGTCAAAGAATATTTTAGTACTTCCATTTTTCCCGGACTTTTAGGGCATCGCTAATGTACTTAAACTTTTGGATATTAATGTAGTATTTTCATATAACAATACTATGAAAAAAATCATAGTAAAAAATTGCCCTACCAATAATTCAGGCATTATCTATAAAATTGGTTGTAAACACTGTGATTCCTTTTACATAGGTCAGACGGGAAAGGATTTGCACACGCGTGTAAAACAGCATCAATATTTCGTAAGAACGGGACAGTCGTCCAGTGCCCTTTTCGTCCATTTGTCAGAGTTATCCCACTGTATTGATTGGAATAATGCTTCAGTTTTGTTTCACTCTAGTAACATTGTTAATAGAAATATTTTTGAGTCTCCTATTATCCAACTTACAAATAACTTTAACATGAGCCAAGGTCTTTTTCAACTTGACCCTGTTGTTTTGAGTTCGTTCACAACGGATTTAGACAAGAAGGGCAGAGTGCTAAAACTTTGGTAGTTTTCCTTTATAAATTTGTATGCTCCTCTTACAATTTTTATTTTTCAATTTTTTTGTGACCTATATATCATTTAGGCATTATCTATAAAATTGGTTGTAAACAATCCATTTGATCTTGTGTTGAATTCGTTCAGAACGGATTTAGACAAGAAGGGCAAAGTGCTATAATTGGTAGTTTTCCTTACAAATTTGTATGCTCCTCCCACAATTTTTATTTCTGTATTTATTATATATATATATATATATATATATATATATATATATATATATATCTTTTTCTTGTGACCTATATATAGTCTCGAACTCTTTATTTACTTCAGTGTCCCTGAGGATGTCATTAGACGAAAGCGCTTGGGCACCATTCTGTGTTTCCTTTCCTTCGTGGTTTTATTCATCATAAATATTTTTCACGTGTTACTTTCGTGAAGTAATTTTCACACATATATATATATATATATATATAATATATATATATATATATATATATATATATATATATATATATATATATATATATATAATATATATATATTATATATATGTTATAATGTTATAATGTTTCAGACCAACAAAGACCCTAGGATCCACTCATGGCTGGTCTACCTAACTGTGTTCGTAATCGTGTATTGTGTATACACATACGAGGAAAAGTGTAGGTGTGGCTGTAAAGACTGTACAGTAATGTAGAAATGTGTGTGCACCCATTATGGGTCTCCCATTTAAAGGTGTTTGTGGGGCAATTGAAGATCATGAGTTTTTCAATACCTCACAGTACTATGGGGGCACCGCTCGGCAGAGGAATCTCTTTAAATGGGGTGTGTAAGGACAGAGAGTATCCCCTAACCCAAGACGCTGCCTCCCTATATCCCACAACACTTGTGTTGAGCTGTGGGATCTATCCCCACAAAGCCTTAATTTTACTACCTTAAACTATACCCTTTCTATCAACATGCGCGTCCAATCGATTCTTAAACATGTTTATAGACGTGCTACTAATTACTTCTACCGGCAAACTATTCCAGCTATTTACTATTCTATGCGTAAAAAAGTTTTTCGCAACTGCTGTCTCGAACCTTCTACTTGTCAACTTACACCCGTTATTTCTAGTCCTATTATATTGAGATATTTCGAAAAAGCTATCTCTATCTACGTTATCAAACCCATTCATAATTTTGAAAACCTGGATTAGATCACCCCTTAACCTCCTAGTCTCGAGTGTAGTCAATTTTAACTCTTTAAGCCTATCCTCGTACGACTTTGACCTAAGAGACGGAATCATCTTAGTTGCTCGTCTTTGAACTCTTTCGATTTTGTCTATATCTTTGCGCATATGCGGATTCCAAAATTGGACCGCGTACTCCAAATGGGGTCTAACTAATGATTTATAAAGAGGAACTATAATATCGCGCGATTTGTACTCAAAATTTCGAGCTATAAAACCTAACACTTTGTTCGCCTTATTGACCGCCGCTGTACTTTGTTTCGCTACTTTTAAATCACCAGTGACTATAACTCCTAAATCTTTTTCCTGCTCTACGCTTGTTAAATCTTTCCCTGACATACTATACGCAAAATTACCGTTACGCGAACCTATATGCATAATTTTGCACTTATCCACGTTAAATCTCATTTGCCATGTGACTGACCAATCAACGATTTTATTCAGATCTTCCTGAATTTTACCTCTATCTTCGTCATTAATCGCCCTACCACCCAGCTTCGTGTCATCCGCAAACTTTGAAACTGTACTGACTAGGCCGACATCTAAATCGTTAATATATATAAGAAAAAGCAAGGGGCCCAATACAGAACCCTGAGGAACGCCACTCGCTACATTAGCCCAACACGACTCCGCTCCATCAACGACCACCCTCTGTTTCCTGCCTCGCAACCATTCTTCTAGCCAATTTATTACTACACCCCTGATTCCATGAGCCTTAGTTTTTTCAATCAGTCTTTTGTGCGGCACGGTGTCAAACGCTTTTTGAAAATCTAAATACACTACATCAACCGCCCGATGTCTATCGTAAACGTTAACCACGCTTTGGAAAAATTCTAAAAGATTAGTTAAGCAAGATTTGTTTCGCCTAAAACCGTGCTGCGTATTTCTACCAGATTATGCACTTCTAAGTGTTCGACTATACGATCCCTAATTATTGATTCCAGTAGCTTACCTACAACAGACGTTAAACTGATTGGCCTATAATTTCCCGCCGCACCTTTATCGCCTTTCTTAAAGATAGGTGTTACGTTTGCTAACTTGAAATTATCTGGTACGCACCCCTCAGAAATAGACGCATTAAAAATCTTTGTTAGCGGCACAACAATGCTATCTTTTAATTCTTTTAGTTGTATGGGATATATGGAATCCGGACCCGGTGATTTACGCGTTTTCATTTTATCAATATAGCGCATTACTTCCCCTTCACTAACGACAATATTATCCAAAATATTACCATTATCAAAAGGTATTATGTCTATGACCGTAGGGATATTCGTTACATCTTCTATAGTAAAAACTGACGTAAAAAATTCGTTTAGCAAGGTAGCCATTTCCTTGTTTTCAGAGACTAGATCTCCATTTCATTTTTTAATGGACCTAAGACACTTTTTACTGGATTTCTATTATTGACGTATTGAAAGAATCGCTTGGGATTTTCTTTACCGTCACGAGCTATGGAGATTTCAAATTCGCGTTTTGACTTTTTTATTACACTTTTAGCTTCACGCCTTAGAGATATGTAGTTGTTTCGTAACAACAGATTATCTTTATCGCACTTGTATAGCCTATAAGCCCTCTCTCTACTCTTTATAATGTCTCCTACTCTAGAAGTAAACCACAAGGGCTTGTTGTTTACTTTCGCACGCTTAATTTTGTACGGTACACATTCCTCATTTATAGTCCTAAATACCTTTACGAACGATTCCCACATTAGTTTTGCGTTGGAGTTCCCCATTACGTTTTCCCAATTGACGTGTGAAAATTTATTTCGAAATTTACTAAAGTCTGCGTGCTGGAAGCTAGGAATTTTAGTCGAGTTAGTTGGTTTCGAGTGACTTACTGAGAGGACAAACTCTACCATATTGTGATCGCTATTGCTCAACGGTTCTATTACTTGAAGATCAGTAATTAGCCTATCATCCGTAGTTATTACTAAATCTAAAATACTGTCCAACCTCGTAGGTTCCCCAACCTTTTGAATAAGAAAGCTATCCTCGAGAAAATTAACTAAACGATTACCTTCCGCGTCTCCCTGCATTGTATCGTAATTCACGTTGGCGCAATTAAAGTCACCCATAACTAAAGCCTGCTCACTACCGATTATTCTCTTTAGTTCACGATATAACGCTTCGTCCGTAGCAGCTGTTTGATTTGGGGGCCTATATATAACCGCAACAAGAAGTTTGAAATCGTTGAATTTAAGTTCTGCTATAGTCGAATCTATCGGTTCTGGAATTGAGTGCTTTACTTCTATAACGTTCGCAATATTATCTTTGATATACAACATAACACCGCCTCCTCGCCTACCTATTCTGTTTTTAACAAAAAGTCTATAACCTTTAATTTGATACTCCCCTACAAAGTCACGTGTTTCAGTGCTAAGCCACGATTCATTTATCGCAATTAAATCATAGTCTTTACAAGCAATTAAAGAAAAAAATTCGTTTATTTTATTTCGTAGGCTACGAGCATTTAAGGATAGAACCTTCAAATTGTTTGTAATTGCGACACCTTCGCGAGCGCGGGGGAAATTTGTGGAATTTACGCTGGGACCGTTCGGCTTACGGCAGCCTGAAAAGAAGAGACAGTATTATGAAATAGTCTTCCTAAACGCGCAGCTCCAACTTCATTAAGATGAAGTCCATCTTCGAGGAACAAGTCCCTCCTGCCGTAGAAACTGTTCCAAAAATTAGCAAAATGCACTCCTTCCTGTTGGCAAAGAGACTTTAGGTTATTGTTAATATAGGTCGCCTTGCTGTAGAAATCGCTTCGTT